>WNWK01001947.1:0-97500 GCA_009830355.1 Cherax destructor
TGAGAGGAATTGACAAGGTGGACATGGCTCGAATGTTTCAGAGATGGGATACAGGAACAAGGGGCCACAATTGGAAGCTGAAAACCCAGATGAATCATAGGGATGTTAGGAAGTATTTCTTTAGCCTTACAGTTGTCAGGAAGTGGAATAATCTGGAGAGTGAAGTAGTGGAAGCAAGTTGCATACATAGCTTTAAGAAGAGGTATGATAAAGCTTATGGAGCAGGGAGAGAGTGATTTAGTATTGACCAGTGAAGAGGCGGGGCCAGGAGCTATGAATCGACCCCTGCAACCACATATAGGTGAGTACATATGGGTGAGCACACACACACTAATGACAGGATTTACGCTGTTTTATCGATCACTCAAACGTCAGAGTTATCACCGTGAATGTGTTCATGTCTCACACAGTAACGTAATAGGTGAGAAATTTGCTGCTTTACGTTGGAGAGGCTCGTGCAAGCCTTGTGGGGAGGGAGGAGGAAGGGGGTGCTGGTTCTACCCACACCTCCCTACCCCCTGCCCCTTCCCGTCTAACACCTGTAATCAATTAGATAAGGTGATGACATCCATATGTTAGCTCCACGCACGACCCCGTCAGCGCCGCTCTATAACATTAAACTTTTAACCCCGTGAAAATTTGACAGCTACGTTGGTCTTGATTTTTTTTGTCTCGCTGTTTATGCATGTTCTCGCTAAGATGATATTGCAGAGTTCGAGTCCCACTCTCTATCCACGCCTCGCAACATGCAATCCACGAGCTTGGTTCTTGGTCCCAGGAGTTCATATTTACTCTTCCGTCTCTTTCCACTGTTTTTGTTGTTGTTGATATTGCATTAAAATATATATTTCCTAACATTCCTGAGGCTGATATAGGTTTCCATCTTTGCCCCTTGTTCCTGATCCTCTCGTGTCAGTGCCTTTCTCCTCCCTGTCAGTGCCTTTCTCCTCCCTGTCAGTGCCTTTCTCCTCCCTGTCAGTGCCTTCCTCCCTGTCAGTGCCTTTCAATAACTTGTATGGCGGCATCGTTTCTCCCGTGATTCTTATCGTACTGGGATTAGGCTCATTAGTTTCTCTTCAGTGTATCTCAGCAACTGGTCCAGTTGTGAGCCTCTGGAGCATCTCTATCTGCTTGTCAGAGTGGCACTTCAGTGCTGGCACAACATACTACTGTGCTGGGTCTTACATATCTCATGCTTAACCTTCTGAAAGACTTTGTTTTTTTTTACGTTACTGAAAGGAGAGCTTGCAGTAAACTATCTATGGTGCTGATGTGATGAGGGGAATGAAATACCTTGATTTCTAGCAATATTTTCACGTTGTTGATATTTTGTCTAAGTAGAGAAGTTTCCACTTTCACAAAAAAGTTCCTAAGAGTCCTCGGTCAAGGTTATGCAGGCAATATTCACCCATCCTTCCGTCACACATATTTAAAACTGCTCCTGTTGCCAGTTTTTACAAACTTTTCAATATGGTTATCGTTCTGTTATGCTAAATTTAGTCTTCTGTTTTAGATAACCACAAACATATTTAAATCAAGCGAAATTATTTGAAAAATTATTTGAAAAAGCCGTAGTAAAATTAAGCGTTATTAACTGTACTTTACTTAATATAAGGCTTCCTTATTCCCTAACCTGCCAAGACTTACTAGTTTATGAAGTAGCTATTAAATATATATATATATATATATATATATATATATATATATATGTGTGTGTGTGTGTGTGTGTATGTGTGTGTGTGTGTGTGTGTGTGTGTGTGTGTGTGTGTGTGTGTATGTGTGTGTGTGTAAGAATTAATTTCATCTGGCAGGTTGTTTACATATTTAGGATAAATGGTAAAGATCGCAATATTAAATCTTGTGAGGACCGCGCTAGTCGCCCCAGCATGATACTTCCTCCAGTAGAATTGCTCTCTTCTTCGGAAGTTCCTTGACCCACTGGCGTACTTTTCCTTCGACTCTTCCTGTTTCTCAAGTTTGCGGATGAGCCACTGGTGAGGTACCGTGTGGAAAGCCTTAATTCACTCCAGCGGTATGCACTCTCCCCTCAGTCTGTCATGATACCGTGAATCTCTCATGACACGCTCGTGGGGTCGTGAGGCAGGATTTGCCATCCCTCAGAATATGATGATTTTCTGCTGTGATTCACTTTCTTTCCAGGTGCTCGACCACTTATATTCTGCTTATTTTTCCAACACGTTTCACAGTGTATATGACAGCGTCCGTGCGTGCGCGCGCGCGCGTGTGTGTGTGTACTCACCTAACTGTGGTTGAAGGAGTCGATTCATAGCTCCTGGCCCCGCCTCTTCACTGGTCACTACTAGGTCCTTCTCTCCCTGCTCCATTAGCAGGGAGAGAAGTTATGTATGGTACCTGCCTCCACTATTTTACTTTCTTAACTATTCCAATTCCTGACAGTCTATGGCTGAAGAAATACTTCCTAGCATCCCTGTGACGCATCTGAGCCTTCAACTTACAATTGTGATGTGTGTATATGTGTATATGTGTGTGTGTGTGCGTGTGTGTGTGCGTGTGTGCTCACCCATGTGTACTCTCCTATATGTGGTTGCTGAGGGTTCGAGTCTCAGCTCCTGTCCCCACCTCTCTACTGTCCGCTACTGGGTTCTCTCTCCTAGCTAAGTGAGCCCATAGCTATTCTTAAAGCTATGTATGGCTTCCGCCTCTGCCACTTCGCTGTCTAGGTCATTTAACGTCCTGAATACTCTAAGACTAAAGAAGCATTTCCTAACATCCCTGTGACTCATCTATCCTCTTAATTTCCAGCTGTGACTTCGTGTACCTTCATCTTGAAGAAACTCTCCCTGTCTACCCTGTCTGTTTCTCTCAGTGTTCTGTATCTCATAATCATGTACTGTCCTCTAGTGCAGTTAGGCTTAGATTTAATAGCCTTGTGTCATGGTTTATACCTTTCAGCTCTGGGACTACTTTTGTTGCAAAATTCTCCACTTTTTCCAGCTCCGTTACATGCTTCATCAGATGCGCTAAACTGGTGCTGCATATTCCAAGATGTACTTAACATATGTTGCGTATAGGGTCGTGAATGTCTCCTTGTTGATGTTCCTGAAGGCTACCTTTACATTTGCTGCAGCAGTTATTTGGTTGATGTGTGCCCCAGGCGAAATGCTTGCGAGTATGCTCACCCCGAGGTCCTCTTTCCGCTGGTAGGCAGCCTTTGTCACCTGAGCCAGTACAATATATCCTGTCGTCTTTGTCCTACTTTCATTTTCATAACTTTGCAATTGCTTGGGTTTAATTTTAATAGCCACTTGTCAAACCAATCGTGCAGTTTGTCCCCATCCATTTGTAGTCTTTCCTGGTGTGGTATGCTAAGAATACCAGCAAACCAGCAGTTTAAGGGTATAGTAGTCAGGGCCCCACTGTTATAAAGCCAGCCAAAGTTGTGAAGCAATGTTGAAGACTCGTAGAGCAACACTGACAGACTTACCTCAAGTCTGGTCGCCCACAGTTCTCACTGTGTCTCTTTCCTGCAGACTTGCTTTGTACACAGTGTATATACATTGTACATATATTTGTATTCTGTTTTGGTGAAGAAAATATATATATAAGTATTTGCTCACTACTGACTTTTCCTCGTTCCTCAATCCCACCTCGGTTAATTGTGCTACGAGCAGGTGTACAGGTCACAAGACTACACCGGTGTTCTGTAAAACCTGGCTAACAGGTACACCTCTAACTCTGTTTTCTGTCGTTTCCTTACACAAGAAACAGTAATGGTTCAACTACTGACCCTTATGGAACCTCACTGGTTACTCTCGCCCATTCCGACATCTCCCTAACAATAGCTCATTACTTCCCTCCAGTTAAGTATTCCTTGATCCATTTTAGTACTTTTTCTGTAATTCCTGCCTGCTCCTCTAGCTTTTGATCTTATATTTTGTGCTGTACTTTATCGAATGCTTCCATGTAGTCCAGAAACATACGGTCCACCCATCTGTACTGGTAGTTGTAGATGACTGCTTCTTTCCGGGTGCTCCACCACTCTTTTGATAATCTCGATAACCTTACATACTTCTCGATAACCTTACATGCTGGTGATACTGGCGTTCATTGCCACCTGTCTGTTCCCTTTTTTAAATACTGGGACTACTTTCACTGTTTTCCAGACCTCTGGCAGCTGCCCTGTCTCGGTCTACTTGAAGGTTGCTTCTAATGGTTCACACAGTTTCTCTGCTGCCTCTCGCAGGAGCCACAAAAAGATGTTGTCTGGTCACATTTCCTCCAACAATTTAGCTCTCCACGTGTCCGGTCCTCCATCCAGCTCTAGAATTTCTAAGCCTTTTTCCGCATGGTTGAAGTCTACTATGATTATTAGTTTTGAATTGCACCTCTTCTAGGTGCCTCTGTTATCGTCTTCTTGTGTGTACCTTTTTGTGGCTGCAGGGGTCGATTCACAGCTCCTGGCCCCACTCTTTGCTGGTCGCTAATAGGCCCACTCTCTCCCTGCTCCATGAGCTTTATCGTATCTCTTCTTAAAGCTATGTATGGATCCTGCCTCCACTACATCACTCTCTAAAGTGTGTGTGTGTGTGTGTGTACTCACCTAATTGTGGTTGCAGGGGTCGAGACTCAGCTCCTGGCCCCGCCTCTTCGCTGTCCGCTACTGGGTCTCTGCTCTCCCTGCTCCATGAGCTTTATCAAACCTCGTCTTAAAACTATGTATGGTTCCTGCCTCCACTATATCTTTCTCTAGACTATTCCACTTCCTGACTACTCTGTGGCTGTTTGTGTATGTTTGTGTGTGTGAATGTGGGTGAGTGTGTGTGTGTGTGTGTTTGTATGTGGAAGAGGAGGGGAGTGTGGTTGGGTGTGTTTGTGCGTGCGTGTACTCACGACTATGTGTGTGTGTACTCACCTATGTATGTGTGTGTGTGTACTCACCTATGTATGTGTGTGTGTGTGTACTCAACTATATGTGGTTGTTAAGTAAAAGGACACAAATGCAACTAATGAGACATTTTATTGTGGCAACGTTTCGCTCTCCAGGAGCTTTGTCACGCCGTCACAAAGAATACATGGACACAGAGGGTATATATAGGTTCAGGGTGAGGTGTAATACTAGTGGTGGTAGAGGTAGTAGTGATATAAGTCGAAGTAGTAGTAGTGATACAATAAGGTAGAACAATCAACTTGGACATGAGTAAAAGGTGATAAAAGCAATTACTTGAGTAGTATAAAAATAGGTTAGACAAATATTTCTGTTGGAGGTTGGAAAAGAGAAGACCTTCAGCAGTGTTCCACATCCGCGAAGTGTTGTGTAGTAGGAGAGACTATGACATGGTAGGGTTTACTGTTTTCAGGAGGATTCTTGCTAAGACTTCAGAGATGGTAAAGCTGCCTTTGTTTTGTTTAATTGTGTTAGAAACAGCGATAAGTGCTGATTCAAGGCACTTGCAAACCTTTGCACTTTCTCTAATTTCTTGACGTGTTTGACCAGGTGTGGGTTCCAAACTGGTGCTGCATACTCCAATATGGGCCTGACGTACACAGTGTACAGAGTCTTGAGCAATTCCTTACTGTGGTATCGGAACGCTATTCTCAGGTTTGCCATGTATGTGTGTGTGTGTGTGTGTGTGTGTGTGTGTGTGTGTGTGTGTGTGTGTATGTGTGTACTCACCTATTTGTGGTTGCAGGGGTCGAGACTCAGCTCCTGGCCCCGCCTCTTCACTGATCGCTACTAGGTCCTCTCTCTCCCCGCTCCGTGATCTTTATCATACCTCGTCTTAAAGCTATGTATGGTTCCTGCCTCCACTATCTCACTTGCCAGACTATTCCACTTCCTGACAACTCTGTGACTGAAGAAATACTTCCTAACATCTCTTTGACTCCTCTGAGTCTTCAACTTCCAATTGTGGCCTCTTGTATCTGTGTCCCATCTCTGGAACATCCTGTCTCTATCCACCTTATCTATTCCTCGCAGTATTTTGTATGTCGTTATCATGTCTCCCCTAACCCTCCTGTCCTCCAGTGTCGTCAGGCCGATTTCCCTTAACCTTTCTTCGTAGAACATTCCCCTTAGCTCTGGAACTAGCCTTGTTGCAAACCTTTGCACTTTCTCTAATTTCCTGACGTGCTTGACCAGGTGTGGGTTCCAAACTGGTGCTGCATACTTCAATATGGGCCTGAACGATTCCTTACTGAGGTATCGGAACGCTATTCTCAGGTTTGCCAGACGCCCATATGCTGCAGCAGTTATCTGGTTGATGTGTGCTTCCGGAGACGTGTTCGGTGTTATACTCACCCCAAGATCTTTCTCCTTGAGTGAAGTTTGCAGTCTTTGGCTACCTAGCATATACTCAGTCTGCGGTCTTCTTTGCTCTTCCCCCTATCTTCATGACTTTGCATTTTGCGGGGTTAAATTCGAGTAGCCAGTTGGTGGACCACGTGTCCAGCCTGTCCAGGTCGCTTTGTAACCCTCACTGATTCTCATCTGATTTGATTCTTCTCATTAACTTCACATCGCTTCTGAGTCTATCCCCACCGTCCTGTCATTCACATATACCAAGAATAGCACTGGTCCTAGGACTGACCCCTGTGGAACCCCGCTCGTCACAGGCGCCCATTGTGATACATCATCTCGTACCATGACTCGTTGTTGCCTCCCTGTCAGGTATTCTCTGATCCATTGCAGTGCCCTTCCTGTTGTACGTGCCCAATCCTCTAGCTTCTGCACTAATCTCCTGTGGGGAACTGTGTCGAAGGCCTTCTTGCAGTCCAAGAAAATGCAGTCAACCCACCCCTCTCTCCCGTGTCTTACTTGTCGTAAAACTCCAGAAGGTTTGTGACACAGGATTTGCCTTCCCTGAACCCATGCTGGTTGTCGTTTATAATCTTGTTCCGTTCCAGGTGCTCTACCACTCTCCTCCTGATAATCTTCTATATGACTTTGCATACTATACACGTCAGTAACATTGGTCTATAGTTTAGTGCCTCGTTTCTGTCTCCTTTCTTAAAAATGGGAACTACATTTGCCGTCTTCCATACTTCAGGTATTTGCCCAGTTTCAAGGGGTGTGTTGAAGATGTGTTTGTGTGTGTGTGCGTGCAAGTGTAAGTGTGAATGGTTCAACATAAGCTTGTATCACCCAACACCCAACACCCCACAACTGTCTCACACACGCGTAACTCTCCTGTCCCCCATAACTCAGTACCACACAGAGCAGCAATCATTGCGCCTTCCAACCACACGTCTGACACTCAAACATTTAGTGATATTCCTGCTAGTGTTACTCACTAGTTTCTTGCAGACTCACGCTTGAGCAAGGGGCTCCAACCATGTGTTTCTTGCAGGCCTTGTGTTTCTGCCTCATTTGCAACAAATGTGCATCGATTAATCCACTGAGAGACCTTCAACAAAATCTGTAAGAGAAATTTTTAAGACCTTGCACTGGATACCAAGGTCGCTGTTGGTGTTTAGTAAATTCCACAGGTTTAGCAAATTTCACTAGTGGTTTAATAAACTCCACAAATGGTTTAATAAATCCACAAGTGTTTTAATAAACCACTTATGGACCAATGTTTAAGTAACAAGACGCAGAAGTTACTCGATGGACCGAAACATCGCAATACGTTTCCTGGGTGCCGTCTACTTGTGAAGTGATGAATGAGACACTTATAATTCATTTGGGTGACTTTACTGTGGACACGTTTCGCCAGCCAGTGGTCTCATCAGTTCAGTACAGAGAAGAAAGGTGGAAGATGAGGAGTTCGAGGTAATCAGTCCCTCAGCCTGGAGTAGATGTTTTCAGCATATTCGTGGAGATGGGCTTATATACTGCAGACAAATGAGGTGAAGCAGTTGAAGGTGGCGTCACCAGTGGAAAAATCCACCAGTGGAACTAGGTCATGCCTATGGGCAGGGCAAGCGTTGAAGATCCCAAGATCTTGGGATCATGCTGGGTGTGCCGTGGCTCGATTGGCAGCTCACTCAGCTCAAATACTGATTGTCCATGGTTCGAGCCCCAGCATGAGTGGAAACGCTGGGCATACTTCCTGACACCTGATGCCCCTGTTTACCTAGCAGTAAGTAGGTACCTGGGTATTAGTCGACTGTTGTGGGTGGCATGGAGATGGTGGTATACTTTAGATATGTTGGGCTTTGAAATGAGCTGAGGTAGAATAACAGCTCTTAGCCTGTAAATTCAATTGTGCAAAAAACTGTACTATTTCTTGCATAAGCACTTGTAAAGGGTGTGCAGTACCTGGCCGTGCTGTACGTCAGCTTCTAGTACAG
Organism: Cherax destructor; assembly: GCA_009830355.1. Taxonomy (NCBI): domain Eukaryota; kingdom Metazoa; phylum Arthropoda; class Malacostraca; order Decapoda; family Parastacidae; genus Cherax; species Cherax destructor. Next base: position 8,272 of record WNWK01001947.1, read on the forward strand.
TCAAATAACACAAGATATTTCTTTTGTCTTAACATACATTTCTAGACCCTATCCATGGGCTATTTACCCAATGTACAAAAATCATGGACAAGTTTTAACTTAACCTAACAGTGATCAAGGTTTAGGAGAGAGCTAATATTGCACACCCATGCAAACGACAGATCTAGTATGGTGCTAACTAGCCTGAAGTGCGGGTGTATCTTGGACCTGCCTAGCATGGGCCAGAAGGCCTGCTGCAGTGCGCCTTCTTTCTTATGCTCTTACACTGCCGTGACAGAGGTTTTAATGAACAATGTCTTATACAGAAACAGTGATAAATACTTCTAAGGTATTAAATGTTTTAATGTCTGCCGTCCAGAAAAAAAGTGTAATAATCTGCTAAGGATCATATGATTTTTCCTCATTTTATTTCATAGATGGGGAAGGTTCTAGAGGCAAAGAAACCTCACCCTGGTCGTCCACCCACCCTCTGAAACATCAGACAGCCCCAGCAACCCAGTACCAGGATGGTGTACACATTCCGCCTAACAATGACTAACATTGCCAGAGGCAGGTATTAGCTGCAACACTAACAACACCAGCAGCATCAGTACTAGCAACACTAACAACACCAGCAGCATCAGTACTAGCAACACTAACAACATCAGCAGCATCAGTACTAGCAACACTAACAACACCAGCAGCATCAGTACTAGCAACACTAACAACACTAGCAGAATCAGTACTAGCAACACTAACAACATCAGCAGCATCAGTACTAGCAACACTAAAAGCACCAGCAGCATCAGTACTAGCAACAGTACCAACACCAGCAACATCAGTACTAGCAACACTAAATACATCAGCAGTATCAGTACTAGCAACACTAACAACATCAGCAGCATCAGTACTAGCAACACTAACAACATCAGCAGCATCAGTACTAGCAACAGTAACAACATCAGCAGCATCAGTACTAGCAACACTAACAACACTAGCAGCATCAGTACTAGCAATACTAACAACACCAGCAGCATCAGTACAAGCAACAGTAACAACACCAGCAGCATCAGTACTAGCAACACTAACAACACTAGCAGCATCAGTACTAGCAACAGTAACAACATCAGCAATATCAGTACAAGCAACAGTAACAACACCAGCAGCATCAGTACTAGCAACAGTAACAACACTAGCAGAATCAGTACTAGCAACACTAACAACATCAGCAGCATCAGTACTAGCAACAGTAACAACATCAGCAGTATCAGTACAAGCAACAGTAACAACACCAGCAGCATCAGTACTAGCAACAGTAACAACACTAGCAGAATCAGTACTAGCAACACTAACAACATCAGCAGCATCAGTACTAGCAACAGTAACAACATCAGCAGCATCAACTAGCAACACTAACAACACCAGCAGCATCAGTACTAGCAACACTAACAACATCAGCAGCATCAGTAATAGCAACACTAACAACATCAGCAGCATCAGTACTAGCAACACTAACAACATCAGCAGCATCAGTACTAGCAACACTAACAACACCAGCAGCATCAGTACTAGCAACATTAACAACATCAGCAGTATCAGTACTAGCAACACTAACAACATCAGCAGCATCAGTACTAAACACAGTAACAACACCAGCAGCATCAGTACAAGCAACAGTAACAACATCAGCAGCATCAGTACTAGCAACAGTAACAACATCAGCAGCATCAGTACTAGCAACACTAACAACACTAGCAGAATCAGTACTAGCAACACTAACAACACCAGCAGCATCAGTACTAGCAACACTAACAACATCACCAGCATCAGTACTAGCAACACTAACAACACCAGCAGCATCAGTACTAGCAACACTAACAACACACACCAGCAGCATCAGTACTATCAACACTAAACACATAAGCAGCATCAGTACTAGCAACACTAACAACATCACCAGCATCAGTGTTAGCAACAGTAACAACATCAGCAGCATCAGTACTAGCAACACTAACAACACCAGCAGCATCAGTACTAGCAACACTAACAACACCAGCAGTATCAGTACTAGCAACACTAAAAACATCACCAGCATCAGTACTAGCAACACTAACAACATCACCAGCATCAGTACTAGCAACAGTAACAACATCAGCAGCATCAGTACTAGCAACACTAACAACACCAGCAGCATCAGTACTAGCAACACTAACAACAAAAGCAGCATCAGTACTAGCAACACTAACAACACCAGCAGCATCAGTACTAGCAACAGTAACAACACCAGCAGCATCAGTACTAGCAACACTAACAACATCAGCAGCATCAGTACTAACAACAGTAACAACACTAGCAGCATCAGTACTAGCAACACTAACAACATCAGCAGCATCAGTACTAGCAACAGTAACAACATCAGCAGCATCAGTACTAGCAACACTAACAACACCAGCAACTTCAGTACTAGCAACATTAATAACACCAGCAGCATCAGTACAAGCAACACTAACAACCCCAGCAGCATCAGTACTAGCAACACTAACAACACCAGCAGCATCAGTACTAGCAACACTAACAATACCAGCAGCATCAGTACTAGCAACACTAACAACACCAGCAGCATCAGTACTAGCAACACTAACAACATCAGCAGCACCAGTACTAACAACAGTAACAAAACTAGCAGCATCAGTACTAGCAACACTAACAACATCAGCAGCATCAGTACTAGCAACAGTAACAACATCAGCAGCATCAGTACTAGCAACACTAACAACATCAGCAGCATCAGTACTACCAACAGTAACAACACCAGCAGCATCAGTACTAGCAACACTAACAACATCAGCAGCATCAGTACTAGCAACACTAACAACACCAGCAGCATCAGTACTAGCAACACTAACAACATCAGCAGCATCAGTACTAGCAACACTAACAACACCAGCAGCATCAGTACTAGCAACACTAACAACACCAGCAGCATCAGTACTAGCAACACTAACAACACCAGCAGCATCAGTACTAGCAACACTAACAACACCAGCAGCATCAGTACTAGCAACACTAACAACACCAGCAGCATCAGTACTAGCAACACTAACAACATCAGCAGCATCAGTACTAGCAACAGTAACAACACCAGCAGCATCAATACTAGCAACACTAACAACATAAGCAGCATCAGTACTAGCAACAGTAACAACATCAGCAGCATCAGTACTAGCAACAGTAACAACACCAGCAGCATCAGTACTAGCAACAGTAACAACATCAGCAGCATCAGTACTAGCAACAAAAACAACACCAGCAGCATCAGTACTAGCAACACTAACAACACCAGCAGCATCAGTACTAACAACATCAGCAGCATCAGTACTAGCAACAGTAACAACATCAGCAGCATCAGTACTAGCAACAGTAACAACATCAGCAGCATCAGTACTAGCAACAGTAACAACACCAGCAGCATCAGTACTAGCAACAGTAACAACACCAGCAGCATCAGTACTAGCAACAGTAACAACACCAGCAGCATCAGTACTAGTAACAGTAACAACACTAGCAACATCAGTACTAGCAACACTAACAACATCAGCAGCATCAGTAGTAGCAACAGTAACAACACCAGCAGCATCAGTACTAGCAACACTAACAACACCAGCAGCATCAGTACTAGCAACACTAACAACATCAGCAGCATCAGTACTAGCAACAGCGAATTAGCAACAATAGTAACAGCATTTTGCGACTGTGTTAGCCATAGCAACAAAAGTAACAGTCGTAGAAACAACAGTAACAACAGCAGTATTAACGCAGCAACAACAGTAACAACAGCAGTATTAACACAGCAACAACAGTAACAACAGCAGTATTAACGCAGCAACAACAGTAACAACAGCAGTATTAACACAGCAACAACAGTAACAACAGCAGTATTAACGCAGCAACAACAGTAACAACAGCAGTATTAACGCAGCAACAACAGTAACAACAGCAGTATTATCGCAGCAACAACAGTAACAACAGCAGTATTAACGCAGCAACAACAGTAACAACAGCAGTATTAACGCAGCAACAACAGTAACAACAGTAGTAATAACGCAGCAACAACAGTAACAACAGCAGTATTAACACAGCAACAACAGTAACAACAGCAGTAGGAACAACTGGTAGAATATTAGCAACGGCATTAATAATAGTAGCAGCACCAGTAGCAACAGCAGCAACAGTAACCTCGCTCTCTGATAAGCGGGTGAAGGATCAAGCCTCCACCACTACTTGTGTTGAATGACCCACACGGGTTTATGCATCACCTGAAGAAATTATATTAAAGCTGGGATGAGAGGGAACGCAGGATCCCAGTGTGAGTGGGAAGGGGCAGTGCTGGGGTGAGTGGGAAGGGGCAGTGCTAGGGTGAGTGGGAAGGGGCAGTGCTAGGGTGAGTGGGAAGGGGCAGTGCTAGGGTGAGTGGGAAGGGGCATTGCTGGGGTGAGTGGGAAGGGGCAGTGCTGGGGTGAGTGGAAGGGGTGCAGCTGGGATGTGAGCAAGACGGGGTGCTGGTGTCAGGGTGATAGTTGGTGCTTGGGTAAAAGAGGAATAAGAAAATTCTCAAACGCCACAAAAATAAGTTGACTAACAAATTCGAAGAAAGATTGCAGTGGTCGCCAGAGCTTTAGACAATATTCTGTTGTAGTCGGCGGCAAGGTGACAGATGAAGGTCGGTGTGGGAAAGTGTAAAGTCCTTATCTTTGAGGTATCTTTATTGTTGGGTATCTTTATTTTCTAGCCTACGCGGCAGGCATCTTAGTCAAATACAGAGGCAACAGCTGTAGTGGTGAAATTAAGATGATGTAATCAGTCCATCAAACTTGGAGATATGAGGTGGTTAGTCCCTCAGTCTGGAGAAAAGTTCAGCTCCATAGTCTGGAACGATATGAAGCTTAACCGAACTCTTCTTCAGGTTGAGGGACTGACCACCTCAAATACTATTTCTCCAACGTTGATGGACTGATTACATCATGTGAGTGACTAAAGAAGTCTACTGTGTAGGTGAAACGTTTCAACAATAGATACCCAACTGTTGTACATGTGTCTTAATCATCAACTTGTCGATATTTTATACAATTTCCAACACAAAAGGATATTACCCATCCTGGTAACCGCTGTAACGTGACGTTGACACCTTACCTCACCACTGTTGTCACTTCTCTCAGACGTCAGGTGTTCAACACACCTACAGAGAATCTCCTGAGTCACTCTGGCACTCTGGCTGCGGCCTGGGTGCCAGGAATGGCTCAAACTGAGCAGAGTTTTTGAGAGTTGAAAGTGTCATACCAGCGAGAACACCGGCCCTGACACCAGGGCGTCCACCACGACTGCTACACCACTTGAACCCAAGACGTGGTGTACCCCAGCTACAGGGCGTCCACCACGACTGCTACACCACTTGAACCCAAGACGTGGTGTACCCCAGCTACAGGGCGTCCACCACGACTGCTACACCACTTGAACCCAAGACGTGGTGTACCCCAGCTACAGGGCGTCCACCACGACTGCTACACCACTTGAACCCAAGACGTGGTATACCCCAGCTACAGGGCGTCCACCACGACTGCTACACGTCTTGGGTTCAAGTGGTGTAGCAGTGGTGTGGACGCCCTGTAGCTAGGAACACCACGTCTTGGGTTCAAGTGGTTAGCAGTGGTGGTGGACGCCCTGTAGCTGGGGTACACCACGTCTTGGGTTCAAGTGTTGTAGGAGTCGTGGTGGACGCCCGTACTAGGAACACCACGTCTTGGGTTCAAGTGGTGTAGCAATGGTGGTGGACGCCCTGTAGCTGGGGTACACCACATCTTGTGTTCAAGTGGTGTGCAGTCGTGGTGGACGCCCTGTAGCTGGGGTACACCACATCTTGGGTTCAAGTGGTGTAGCAGTCGTGGGCGTCCACCACCACTGCTACAACACTTGAACCCAAGACGTGGTATAACCCAGCTACAGGGCGTCCACCACCACTGCTACAACACTTGAACCCAAGACGTGGTGTAACCCAGCTACAGGGCGTCCACCACCACTGCTACAACACTTGTGCTGAAGAAAACTCACCGTGCACTTGTCATACACCTGCCCCCGCCATAAGGCACTCGACATGAGTGCTCACCATGCCCCAGTCATACGGCTGTAAACGGTACATCACTTGTACCAACTTTGACACTCCTCTGGGAACCACTGCCGGGTCACCGCATGGAAAAAACCCGGGCCAAGACCCATCCTGGTAAACCTACATGAACATGAACCACACTTGTACTACTACTACCACCACCACCACCACCACTACCACTACTATTACTACCACCACTACCACCACCACCACCACCACCACTACCACTACTACTACCACCACTACTACTACTACCACCACTACTACTACCAGCACCACTACTACTACCACCACCACTACCACTACTACCACCACCACTACCACTACTACTAATACCACCACTACCACTACTACTACCACCACCACTACAACTACCACCACTACCACTACTACCACCACAACTACCCCAACTACTACTACCACCACCACTACCACTACTACTACTACCACCATTACTACCACTACTACCACCACCACCACTACTACTACCACCACCACTACTTCTACCACCACTACTACTACTACCACCACTACTACTACTACCACCACCACTAATACTAATACCACTACCACTACTAATAACACCACCACTACCGCTACTACTACTACCACCACCACTACCACTACTACCATCACTACCACTACCACTATCACTACTACTACTACTACCACCACCACCACTACCACAACTACTGCCACCACTACTACCACCACCACTACCACTACTACTACTACTACCACCACAATTACTACCACTACCACCACTACTGATACTACCACTACTACCACCACCACCACTACTACTACCACCACCACTACTTCTACCACCACTACTACTACCACCACCATTACCACTACTACTACTACCACCCTCTTGCGGATTTTCACTTGACTCCTCACAACATAATCGTTCTTAGTTATCTCTGTATTACTCCTCCAGAGAACAAGTGTAGCAGAACTTTTGAGAGTTGAGAGTCTCATGCCGGCGAGAACACCGGCCCAGGAAACCAGGGATTTGTTCCTGAGTCCTCCTGCACCAGCACTTCTGCTTCTCCATACGAGGTCTGTGTGAGTAGGAAAATTAGCAGACGAGTCTCTTGAGATGGAGATGACTCGCACTACCGGACCCAAGACACCACTTAAACCGAAGACGTGCTATGCCTCAGCTACAGGGAGTCTACAGCGATTGTAGCTGCAGCACCACTTGTGCTGAGGGGGACTTAGAGGGCCATTATCATAGGGCTGTAAACGGTACTCCATTTGAACAAACTCCAACACTCTAGAAGCCAGTGGCAGGTCACCATCTGGCAGGTCACCATCTGGCAGGTCACCATATGGCAAAAACCCATGTCAGGACTTCGTTCCTTGCGAATATGTTATCATTATCTTCTAATAATATAATAATAACATCTTTATTTCTACAAGTACATGTACAAGGTATACAGTCCTAGCTGACATCAGTGACATACTACTATATAGAAAGCCGCTTGTTATGCAGAGCAATTCGGGCAAATTAGGTCAATTTTGTCCCAGGATGCGACCCACACCAGTCGACTAACACCCAGGTACCCATTTTAATGATGGGGAACATAGACAACCGGTGTAAGGAAACACACCCAATGTTTCTATCCTCAGCGGGAATCGAACCCGGACACTCGCCGTGTGAAGCGAGAGCTTTCGCCACCAGGTCACGGGGCGAGAGGTGGGGGGATAAGGGAACTTTCAGGGCGAGGAAGGGGAGCACTTCTAGGAAGAGAGGAGTTCAGGAGCTCTTCTTGTAAGGACTACTTCTAAGGTGAGTGTGAAGAGCCGTGCTGGGGAAGGGTGAACAGACGTGCTGGGGAAGGGTGAGCAGACATGCTGGGGAAGGGTGAGCAGACGTGCTGGGGAAGGGTGAGCAGACGTGCTGGGGAAGGGTGAGCAGACGTGCTGGGGAAGGGTGAGCAGACGTGCTGGGGAAGGGTGAGCAGACGTGCTGGAGGGAGTGGTATTGGGGTGAGGGTGAATGGTGCTGGAGAAGTAGGGGGGGTGAGCGAGAGAGAAAAGTGAAGAGTGAGGGGAGAAGAATGGCAGTGGAGTGAGGGTGAAGGATAGTGGTGGGGTGTTGGAGTGAGGGAAGGGTCTAGGGTGAAGGATTGGGGTCGGGTGAGGGTGAGAATTGGTAGTTGGGTGAGGGGACGACCAGGGCGTCAATAGCAGACCTGGGGCAGGATAAAGCTAGGACACACCGTGACGTGCTGGGTCTGGTCTAGTCAAGCTGGGGTAGACGCAGCCTTTATCCTGCTAACACACCATGAACACTTCACCCCCTACCCTGGCGATGCTCTCCGCTTTACTCGCATAGTCAACCATACTCTAAAATAGCCTACCATTGGATATAACAGCCTACCATTGTATATAGCAGCCTACCATTGGATATAGCAGCCTACCATTGGATATAACAGCCTACCATTGAATATAGCAGCCTACCATTGGATATAGCAGCCTACCATTGGATATAACAGCCTACCATTGAATATAGCAGCCTACCATTGGATATAGCAGCCTACCATTGGATATAACAGCCTACCATTGGATATAGCAGCCTACCATTGGATATAGCAGCCTACCATTGGATATAGCAGCCTACCATTGTATATATCAGTCTACAATTAGATATAGAAGTCTACAATTGTATATAACAGAATACCATTGTATATAACAGCCTACCATGTGTATATAATATACCCGTATTATTAATACAAATTCTTAAAGGGGTGGAGGGGTAAGCCAGTGGAAGGCCTCGGTCAGACGACCAAAAGCTCCGGTGGCGGGTCATCATAAGACTGAGATCCGCGTCAGGAAACACTTGTCCTGTTTCCTGACTAATCTTACCTAACCTAACATTTTATTCAAAGCGAGACATAGCCATCACTGGGAAACCTGCCACTGATCTGCCAGGCTCACCTGGGAGGAGTGGCAGGACACACCAGAGCAGGACACACCAGAGCAGGACACACCAGAGCAGGACACACAAGGACAGGACACACCAGAGCAGGACACACCAGGACAGGACACACCAGAGCAGGACACACCAGAGCAAGACACACCAGAGCAGGACACACAAGGACAGGACACACCAGAGCAGGACACACGAGGACAGGACACACCAGAGCAGGACACACCAGAGCAAGACACATCAGAGCAGGACACACGAGGACAGGACACACAAGAGCAGGACACACCAGGACATGACACACCAGAGCCAGACACACCAGAGCAAGACACACCAGAGCAGGACACGCCAAGACAGGACACACAAGGACAGGACACACAAGGACAGTACACACCAGAGCAGGAAACACCTGGACAGAACACACCAGAGCAGGACACACAAGGACAGGACACACCAGAGCAGGACACACCAGGACAGGACACTCCAGAGCAGGACACACAAGGACAGGACACACCAGAGCAGGACACACCAGGACAGGACACACCAGAGCAGGACACACCAGAGCAAGACACATCAGAGCAGGACACACCAGGACAGGACGCACCAAAGCAGGACACACTAGGACAGGACACACCAGAGCAGGACACACCAGGACAGGACACACCAGAGTAGGACACACCAGAGCAAGACACACCAGAGCAGGACACGCCAAGACAGGACACACAAGGACAGGACACACAAGGACAGCACACACCAGAGCAGGACACACCTGGACAGAACACACCAGAGCAGGACACACCAGGACAGGACACACCAGAACAGGACACACCAGGACAGGACGCACCAAAGCAGGACACACTAGGACAGGACACACCAGAGCAGGACACCAGGACAGGATACACCTAAGCAGGACACACCAAGACAGGACACACCAGGACAGGACAACCAGAGCAGGACACATCATGACAGGACACACCAGGACAGGACACACCAGGACAGAACACACCAGAGCAAGACACACCAGAGCAGGACACACCAGGGCAGGACACTCCAGGACAGGACACACCAGAGCAGGACACATCAGAGCAGGACACACCAGGGCAGGCCACACCAGGGCATAATACACCAGGGTAGGACACACCAGGGCAGCACACACCAGGATAGGACACACCAGGACAGGACACTCCAGGATAGGACACACCGGGACAGGACACTCCAGAGCAGGACACACCAGGATAGGACACACCAGGACAGGACACACCAGGACAGGACACACCAGAGCAAGACCCACCAGAGCAGGACACACCGGGGCAGAATACACCAGGATAGGACACACCAGGACAGGACACACAAGTGCAGGACACACCAGGACAGGACACACTAGAGCAGGACACACCAGAGCAGGACACACCAGAGCAGGACACACCAGGGCAGGATACACCAGGGCAGGACACACCAGGGCAGAACACACCAGGGCAGAACACACCAGGGCAGTACACACCAGGGCAGGACACACCAGGGCAGGACACACCAGGACAGGGCACACTAGAGCAAGACCCACCAGAGCAGGACACACCTGGACATAACACACCAGAGCAGGACACACCAGGACAGGACACACCAGAGCAGGACACACCAGGACAGGACGCACCAAAGCAGGACACACTAGGACAGGACACACCAGAGCAGGACACCAGGACAGGATACACCTAAGCAGGACACACCAAGACAGGACACACCAGGACAGGACAACCAGAGCAGGACACATCATGACAGGACACACCAGGACAGGACACACCAGGACAGAACACACCAGAGCAAGACACACCAGAGCAGGACACACCAGGGCAGGACACTCCAGGACAGGACACACCAGAGCAGGACACATCAGAGCAGGACACACCAGGGCAGGCCACACCAGGGCATAATACACCAGGGCAGGACACACCAGGGCAGGACACACCAGGATAGGACACACCAGGACAGGACACTCCAGGATAGGACACACCGGGACAGGACACTCCAGAGCAGGACACACCAGGATAGGACACACCAGGACAGGACACACCAGGACAGGACACACCAGAGCAAGACCCACCAGAGCAGGACACACCGGGGCAGAATACACCAGGATAGGACACACCAGGACAGGACACACAAGTGCAGGACACACCAGGACAGGACACACTAGAGCAGGACACACCAGAGCAGGACACACCAGAGCAGGACACACCAGGGCAGGATACACCAGGGCAGGACACACCAGGGCAGAACACACCAGGGCAGAACACACCAGGGCAGTACACACCAGGGCAGGACACACCAGGGCAGGACACACCAGGACAGGGCACACTAGAGCAGGACACACCAGAGCAGGACACACCAGAGCAGGACACACCAGGGCAGGATGCACCAGGGCAGGACACACCAGGGCAGGACACACCAGGGCAGGACACACAAGTGCAGGACACACCAGGACATGGCACACTAGAGCAGGACACACCAGAGCAGGACACACCAGAGCAGGACACACCAGGGCAGGATACACCAGGGCAGGACACACCAGGGCAGGACACACCAGGGCAGGATACACCAGGGCAGGACACACCAGGGCAGGAGACACCTGGGCAGGATACACCGGGACAGGACACACCAGAGCAGGACACACCAGGACAGGACACAATAGAGCAGGACACACCAGAGCAGGACCCACCAGAGCAGGACACACCAGAGCAGGACACACCAGAGCAGGACACACCTGGGGAGGATACACCGGGACAGGACACGTCACAAACACATGACAGTGATATGAAGAGGATAAAAAGAGATGAACGCACATTGACATGAGACGAATGGAAGTAAAGGGGAGAGAGAGAGACAGAAACAGAGCGAGAGAGAGAGAGAGAGAGAGAGAGAGAGAGAGAGAGAGAGAGAGAGAGAGAGAGAGAAACAGAGCGAGGAGAGAGAGAGAGAGAGAGAGAGAGAGAGAGAGAGAGAGAGAGAGAGAGAGAGAGAGAGAGAGAGAGAGAGAGAGAGAGAAAATGAGAGACAGAGGCAGAAAACGAGAGACAGACTGACAGACAGGGAGAAAGATACAGAGAGAGAAAAAGAGAGAGAGGGGAAGAGTGAGAGTATTATTATAAAATAGAATTGGAAATACAAGTAAAGCAATAAACATTGTATACAACTTTTCGCCCACTGCTGAGTTTATCAAAAACTTTATAAACCCCCCAGTGAGTGAAACCTTGTATAAAAGGTTTTACCCACTGGATGAAACAGTGCCTTTCTGTGTGTTTTACCCAGTGGGTGAAATAGCAGTTTGTGCCAGATGACACCAAGCACCTTCCCCCCTCGGTGGATGATGATCCAGGTGGATGATGATCCAGGTGGATGATGATCCAGATGGATGATGATCCAGGTGCATGATGATCCAGGTGCATGATGATTCAGATGGATGATGATTCAAGTTGATGATGATTCAGGTGGATAATGATTCAGGTTTATGATGTTTAAGGTGGATGAGGATTCAGGTAGATGATATTTCAGGTGGATGATGATTCAGGTTGATGATGATTCAGGTGGATGATGATTCAGGTAGAAGTTTTATGTGGATGATGATTCAGGTGGATGATGATTCAGGTGGATAATGATAAGGGTAGATGATACACTGTGGCCCACCAGTGTACCACACACAGTGCAGCAGTCATAGTGGGACACACACAGGCACTAAATACAGCATGTACTGTATATAAAACATCACTGCTTAATGAGAGCTTCAACTCAGTCTTCGAAAAACTCAAATAAACGAACTCTTAAATGAGATCAATTTCATGAAAAAAATGAAAATTAGCAAGTCTTCCTCCCCCTCCCCAAGGGAGGGGGAGGGAAAAAAACGGGCAGATGGGGGCTGTGAATGAGAAGGGCGTGGAGGCCTGGCCAGTCAAGAAGAGGGTCTAATGCCGTTAAGGGGAACTGGGAAGAAGGATTCAGAGAGGGTCCAATACTTTAGTAGCAGAGAAAGGCGGCCAGGAAAGGTCCCATCAGAATGCCAGCCAGGAGAGATGATCTCTCCTCTGGCAGGGGTGGTCGGCGGGAAGGGGGAGGGACTGGGGCAAGCTATGTAATTGGATCGAATATACAAAAGGGGAATTAGAGTGCTAAATACCCATTTGAATTCTTAAAGAGGAGCTAAGGGATGATTTTTACCGACAGAGTTATGCTATTGGACATCATTATATATCAATGAGTTTTAAAATTAGATTTTTGTGTTCATTTTGTTATAGATAAATCTTAAATTTGGTGTATATTAATTGCAAAATATATTATAGGCAAATGCATGGCTTTGAGACACTTGTTTCTAGATATGTGTGTACTTACCTAATTGTGGTTGCAGGGGTCGAGATTCAGCTCCTGGCCCCGCCTCTTCACTGATCGTTGTTGTGTGTGTGTGTGTGTGTGTGTGTGTGTGTGTATGTGTGTGTGTGTGTGTGTACAGGCTCTCATGCAACTGTCCGCAGGACGGATACTGGATGTTCGGTAAACTAGGAACTTCGGTGGCCAAATACCGTCTGTTCACCAAGTGTTCATCGTGGTCTACTGTGTTAAGAATTCCACTTGAAACGTGACTCAAAATTTCGCCTCCAGTACCACAACAAATCTCTCTCAGTTCCCTGCAGGAACCAGGTGTATCGTTATGGCACTCGCTTCTGTGCCATAACGAGAGGTCACAATCCTCGTTACTATGACAAGAGGATATAGATCTAGTTATTATAATATAAGGTCACAAATTTTGTAACCGAACCGAGGTCGCAAACCTCGTCATCACAGTTAGCAGTCACAGTGAAATCAGGTCACAAAATTCGCTACTAGGAGGAAAGATCACAAAGTTCTTTACAGTGACATAATACTTCGAAGTTTTTTACCATGATAACGAAGACCTCGAAGCTAGTTATCTTAACGACAACCTTCAAGTTCGTTACTATAAGTAAGAACATAAGAAATGAGGAACACTGCAGCAGGCCTATGTGCTCATACCAGGTGAGTCCTTCTCAAACCCATTTTCAATGCTACCATGCAATAAGCTTTGATGACTCTAACTCATGTGCAAGTTCCACTTAAATCCAACCTCTCTCATGTATTTATCTAACCTAAATTTGAAACTACCCAAGGTTTTAGCTTCACTAACACTACTAGACAAACTGCTCCACTCATCGACTATAAAAATATTATTTACAATGGTTTTTATCATAAAGAAAGGGCATAGTTTTTGTTACCAAAAAATCGTTGCCATAACGACAATTTACACACTCCGTTACCATAAAGAAAAACCTGGAAGTTCGTCAGTGTGGAAGCGAATCTCGCAAGTTTGACCACACAAAACAACCGTTATTACTGGGACGCAAGTAACGAGCCTGACGATCGTTAGTTGTATTCCCAGGAATTTCAGTTTTTTGGAGGAAATTATTAGAAAAAAAGCTGAAAATTGATGGAAATGTAAAGATATGTAACTTGACTCACGAAATCGTAATGACACGAATGCAAACAAACCATACCACGGGTGGGGTTCGAACCCGCGGTCAGAGAGTCTCAAAACTCCAGACCGTCACGTAAGCTTATGCGACGGTCTGGAGTTTTGAGACTCTCTGACCGCGGGTTCGAACCCCACCCGTGGTATGGTTTAAAGCTATGTATCCAGAACAATACACTAAGAGTCCCATGACATCCCACACCGAGTGTCAGCCGCCATATTTGAAAAAAATTGACAGCTAAATAACTGTTAAAGTGTCTCAGAATATTTCATTAAACGAAGATTTTTCCTTTTAAAAATCTTAATGCCAATAATAAAGAAAAATATTGAATGGGCGAAACGTTGATTTTAAAGAAGATATCCACCTCATCGCTTTCTCCTTGACTCCACCTTGTTGTTATTTACATATTTCCGTTCCGTTATTAGTGTTGCTTTTGACTGTGTTTTACCAGGAAGAGAAAGGAGAAGTAGAAGTAAATTCCCGTCATCATCCACTACTGTAGTTTTCACTTCTTTATCGTCTGGTTTCATCCACTATTGTAGTTTTCAAGTTAACGTAGCAGTTAATAATGAGTATCACCATCGACCTGACGAACCATTATGTCAGCAGACTGGAGCTGCATCGTCAGTCTAGTAATGAGTTGCGTCGTGTTAGATATGTTACTCAGGAAATCTGAACGTGATATTGTTGTGGCAACTTTTTCTTCATCTGGAACTATCGTCTTGAAGTTCGACTATTTTATTCCTGAGTTTTAATTGTTGGTGTTTCTGGATAACTGTTAAATATCATTAATGCTCTACTTTGTGAAGGTTAGGTTAGGTAAGATTGGTCAGGAAACAGGACAATTGTTTCCTGACGGGGGACTGAGTCGTATGATGACCCGACGCTGAAGGTTTTGATTATCTGACAGAGGCCTTACACTGGCTTACCCGTCAACCCAGTTAAAAATTAAGGTTATAATTATAACAATCTGTGAAGGTGTGCGCCATCCACGACATACTGGCAGCCTTCTGTGACTCTGCTTTCTCGAGGTCTGCGTGATTTAAGTAGAGTTGCGAGAGCTGCTGTGTTTCCTCTTCTCGCTCCATCTGGAGAAGACCCGGACCGGGGCACCACCGGCGAACCTACTACTCTCCCTGAAACCTCATCTGAGAGTGAAGAGAGTGAAGGTCATGTTACTAGCCAATCGGTTGGCCTCCTGCATTACGCATACTTTTATAATGAATAATTGCTGAGATAAATGTTCAGTATGATGGAGGGTGACAAATGTTCAGTATGATGGAGGATGACAAATGTTCAGTATGATGAAGGGTGACAAATGTTCAGTATGATGGAGGGTGACAAATGTTCAGTATGATGGAGGGTGACAAATGTTCAGTATGATGAAGGGTGTCAAATGTTCAGTATGATGGAGGGTGACAAATGTTCAGTATGATGGAGGGTGACAAATGTTCAGTATGATGAAGGGTGACAAATGTTCAGTATGATGGAGGGTGACAAATGTTCAGTATGATGGAGGGTGACAAATGTTCAGTATGATGAGGGTGACAAATGTTCAGTATGATGGAGGGTGACAAATGTTCAGTATGATGATGGGTGACAAATGTTCAGTATGATGAAGGGTGACAAATGTTCAGTATGATGGAGGGTGACAAATGTTCAGTATGATGATGGGTGACAAATGTTCAGTATGATGAAGGGTGACAAATGTTCAGTATGATGGAGGTGACAAATGTTCAGTATGATGATGGTGACAAATGTTCAGTATGATGAAGGGTGACAAATGTTCAGTATGATGAAGGGTGACAAATGTTCAGTATGATGGAGGGTGACAAATGTTCAGTATGATGGAGGATGACAAATGTTCAGTATGATGGAGGATGACAAATGTTCAGTATGATGGAGGGTGACAAATGTTCAGCATGATGGAGAGTGACAAATTTCAGTATGATGGAGGTGACAAATGTTCAGTATGATGAAGGTGACAAATGTTCAGTATGATGGAGGGTGACAAATGTTCAGTATGATGGAGAGTGACAAATATTTAGTATAATTTAGGGTGACAAATGTTCAGTATGATGAAGGGTGACAAATGTTCAGTATAATGGAGGGTGACAAATGTTCAGTATGATTTAGGGTGACAAATGTTCAGTATGATGGAGGATGACAAATAGTTCAGTATGATGGAGGGTGACAAATTTTCAGCTATGATGGAGAGTGACAAATGTTCAGATGATGGAGGGTGACAAATTCTCAGTATGATGGAGGATGACAAATACAGAACTTAAGTTTAACTTGAAAACAAGTTGGTAGACTTATGTCAGCATGTGATTACAAATTTATTGAACGAGAAATCGAGCTAAGTTAACCACACCCACAGTTTAACTATCTACACTGAGACATTAACTCAGTATGCACAGTAAACATCGTGCAGCTTCGTCATGTTAACCAGCTCCCATCATGCTTAAACATGAGCTCATCTCAACTATCATCCAGTCAGTGAGCTCAAACTATCGTCCTGTCAGTGGGCTCAAACTATCGTTCAGTGAGCTCAAACTATCGTCCAGTCAGTGAGCTCAAACTATCGTCCAGTCAGTGAGCTCAAACTATCGTCCAGTTGAGCTCAAACTATCGTCCAGTCAGTGAGCTCAAACTATCGTCCAGTCAGTGAGCTCAAACTTTCTTCCAATCAGTAAGCTCAAACTATCGTCCAGTCAGTGAGCTCAAACTTCGTCCAGTCAGTGAGCTCAAACTTTCTTCCAATCAGTAAGCTCAAACTATCGTCCAGTCAGTGAGCTCAAACTATCGTCCAGTCAGTTAACTTCTGCAGGTCAATTACTGAAGCAGAGTTTTTCAAGACAACGATTATATTTAGGGTTTTAAATAATAAGTAATTGTTAGAGCAATTTATATTGGAGGACTTGATCAAGGTGTTGAACACTACGTGAGTGTTTGTAAGAGTGTCCAGGATGCTGGATGAGACGTCAAACACTACGTAAGTGTTTGTAAGAGTGTCCAGGATGCTGGATGAGACGTCTTAAACTGGATTTGGGCATGGTTATCAACGCCCCATTAGTGTGGTAGCTGTACTGATGGTAGTGATAGTGGTGATGGCAGTAGTGGTATTGATGGTGATGGTGGTAGTAGGGGTAATCATGGCGGCGGTGATGGCAGTAGTGGTACTGATGGTAATGGTAGTGATGGGGTGGTAGTGGTAATGGTGGTAGTAGAGGTTGTGGTGGTAGTACTGGCGGAGGCGTGCCCATCTCGCCCGGGGCGGGCACGTGGGGCTACAAGCTCTGCCATTGGTCCCCTCACCAACAGCTGCCGACGCCATTTTCTCGACATTATGACATTCATCAGTCGCACTCCAACATTGGCTCTGAAGGGCATGAAAATTAATTCACTAGCAGGGCCGGGGAGGTATGGGAAATGCATTAGCTCCTCTCTTCCACAGTCTCTAAAAGTAGGCGATACCCATATCGTAACGGCGACCGGTCTTTGTATCAGCTTAAACCAGCTTGGGAAATAATACGAGGCAGGGGAATATGAGCCGTGGGGCAGGGGCAATGTGGGGCGCGCATACCCTGCCTTCAAGGGGAACCGTAGCGAAATACGTAATCCGTTTATGTCAATAATTCACATGAAAATGACCCTTGGGCCGTGTTTACAGAGCGTCGTGTATAAGGGAAGGGAGTCGCGACCCCTCAATGAGGCGAATCAACAAATGAGCATCGTTGCTGGGACAATGTGGGGGCTCCGGGCGACCAGTGGCCCGCCACACTAGCGAGCTAAATTCCCTTCGCCGCGCTTCGAAAAACGAATCCAAATACATCTCTAACTAAACCAGACGAGGAGGATGAGCATTTTACGGTGATACCTACGCTTGTTATCTGGCAAAATCATTCACTTCACGTAACAAGGTAGTGGTGAATGACCCCAGCTAGCCGCTCCTTCGCGACGCATTGCACTCTGTAACCACATCATTATCAATTTGGACTGCCTGTTTACCTTGGTGCCAAGTGTGGCCAATTGCAAACTTTTCATCAAGATTTAACTCGTGTTACGCTAAGGTTACATATAAACTTCCTCAACAAAGCATAAACACCGTCTGCGCTGGCTTCACAACTTAAGCAAGAGTGTTATTAGTTTTATTAACTTCGTCAGCACGTCCTTAACGGGAAAGAGTTGAGAATTATTAATATCCTAGAAAAAATAATTAATTGTATCGTACAGACAGAAATTAATAATATCTTACAATAAAAATTAAGTTTATTGACATGAGATACCTTGGCGTTTGTAGAGGAATATATATATATATATATATATATATATATATATATATATATATATATATATATATATATATATATATATATTACATTATAATAATCTTGCTCCTAATATCGAGTTCAAAGCTTAATGGGGATGTAACTCATGGCTTCCTTCCTCTAGTTGATGTTTATGTTGTATTAATATTGGTAGAATTACCGACAATATGTTAAGTAAAAGGACACAAGTGCAGCTAATGTGACATATTATTGTGGCAACGTTTCGCTCTTCAGGAGCTTTGTCAAGCCGTTACAAACAATACATAGACATAGAAGGTATTTCTAATCTTCAAAATTTTAAAACAATCTCAGTCCTCTAGATATCAAACTATCTTTTCGTCAGACTAACAACCTTCGTAGTAATTTAGTTCATACTTCACCACTTATAATAATAATAATAATAATAATAATAATAATAATAATAATAATATCTTTATTTCTACAAGTACATGTACAAGGTATACAGTCCTAGCTGACATCAATGACATACTACTTTATAGAAAGCCGCTTGTTATGCTGAGCATTTCGGGCAAATTAGGTCAGTTTTGTCCCAGGATGCGACCCACGCCAGTCGACTAACACTCAGGTACCCATTTTACTGATGGGGAACATAGACACCCGGTGTAAGGAAACACGCCCAATGTTTCTACCCTCGGTGGGAATCAAACCCAGACCCCTCGCCGTGTGAAGCGAGAGCTTTAGCCACCAGGCCACGGGGCACTAATGTTTCCGGTGTCTTATTTCCTGCTCGTTCAGTACTTAGGTGAAACTGGCCGCTCGCTTTCTCAGGGTCTTTAAGAACACAAAAGAAGTTTTCACCTTACCGACACCAACATTTTGCGATGTTAGAATTAACAGCCATCCTGTTATCTAGTCCCCTGTTAAAATTACCAACCCTTCTTTTTGTCCACACACAAGTCGGCTTGTCGAAACATCTCTTATAAATAACATTCTAACAGGATCTTAGTCCTGGCTATACACAAATAACCCGCATATAGAAGAGAGGAGCTTACCACGACGTTTTAGTCTGAATTGGACCATTTACAAAGTCACAGTGTGACTTTGTAAATGGTCCAAGTCGGACCGAAACGTCGTCGTAAGCTCCTCTCTTCTATATGTGGGTTATTTGTGTATTGTTCCAGTCGCGGTGTTGTGCCTTTTTTGTTATTTAGTCCTGGTTTTTCTTCTTTAAATTCCTGTCTTTCTCTGTACACTGTCAAAGGCACTAATTTTCGAACCAATAGTGACTTGACTTGACTTTGTCTCCTCCTACTCTCTTTTCCATTTGTTGACACTGTTGACAGTAGCAACACTGACGTCACTGATATTCATAGCAACACTGAAGCCAGTGTTGACAACACCAACACTTGGGACAGTTGAAGATTGAGACATTTATGCAACATATGGGAATCTTTATTGAAGAAACGTTTCGCCACACAGTGGCTTCATCAGTCCAATACAAAGCAGACAGGTGTAAGGAGAGGAGGAATTTGAGGTAATCAGTCCTTCAACCTGGAATCTATATGTTCAGTCCATCAATCTTGTAGAAACTACACCTTCCTGCTTTGTATTGGACTGATGAAGCCACTGTGTGGCGAAACGTTTCTTCAGTAAAGATTCCCATATGTTGCATAAATGTCTCAGTCTTCAACTTGTCGGTTTTAAACCATTGATCACTGGGGACAGTGTCAACAATGTTGCTACTATCAACACTGGCGGCATCATAGCTCTCCATAGCAGTACTTAAATCAACAATATTGTTCCACAATGTGTACATGATATTTGTACGTAACAAAAATTATTTATACATGTACGAGACAGGTTTCGTTCAAAAATAAAACACTTTAAATCACTGTCAATGAAAAAATATATCTATTCATCTGTAAAAATTTGTTTGGAAAACTCCTATTTTTAAGACAATTCGCCCTATTAGGCTTCACACACACACACACACACACACACACACACACACACAGTGCCACTACCACATCTACGAGGACACTGATAGGATGGATAATGAGAACATTCAAGACAAGAGATGCCAAGCCAGTGATGATCCTTTTTAAATCACTTGTTCTCTCTAGGCTGGAATACTGCTGTACATTAACATCCCCCATTCAAGGCAGGTGAAATCGCAGATCTAGAGAATGTACAGAGAACCTTTACTGCACATATCAGTTCCATCAACCACTAACTTAGAAGCACTTGACTTGTACTTACTGGAGCGCAGGCGAGAGAGATACATCATAATCTACACCTGGAAAATCCTGCAGGAAGTGGCCCCTAATCTGCACACAGAAATTACTCCCTACGAAATCGAAAAACTTGGCAGGCGATGCAACATACCCCCAATGAAAAGTAGGGGCCCAAGACTGTTCAACAGCCTCCCAACAGCCATAAAGGGAATTACCAATAGACCCCTGCCTGTCTTCAGGACGGAGCTGGACAGATATTTAGAGTCAGTACCTGACTAGCCAGGCTGTGGTTCGTACATCGGTTGACTTGCTGCCAGCAGTAACAGCCTGGTTGATCAGGATTTGATCCACAGCCATACCTGGCCATGGAACGGGCCACGGGGGGCGTTGACCCTCGGAATGCCCTCCACGTATGTATAAAGTGTATGAACTGGTGTATATAAAATAGAATATAATGATAACCCACGTGGAGATAGGAACTCAGGAAATTAATTGATCTGTATATTTTGACCCCAGCAGGGGGTCAAAATATACAGACCAATTAATTTCCAGAGTTCCTCTCTCCACGTGGTTTATCATTATATTCTATTTTATATACACCACTTTATACACCGATATATATCATTATGTTCACTAATATATACATCGGTATATTTACATTTATATATTCCATTATATGTACCATCGTACAGTAAGTACATACATAGAGTACGTATTTCAGTACACATTAAATACTCTATTTTACACTATTATGTGCACGATCATATTTTTTAAGGAATACACCATTATATTCACTGCTACACACAATATATACACTGGTATATACACAATTATATACTCGATAATATAAACAGTCATATGCACCACAAAATGCTCTGCAATATATACTTTATGTACATTATGCTTAACATAATTAAAATATAAATTGATGTTTCAACCTCCGCTATCCATAATACGATGTTGTATTTCCAGTGTATTATACAATAATGATTTATAAATGTATAATACAGTAAGGTAACTTTTATTGTATAATTCTAAGAGATATTTTGGTTGGACTGTTAGAAGTTAAGTTTTCTTTATAAACAAAAGTATCATTAGTACTTTTGTTTCCTGGATGAGAAAGTTATATTTCCTGGATGAGAAAGTTATATTTCCTGGATGAGGAAGTTATATTTCCTGGATGAGAAAGTTATATTTCCTGAATGAGAAAGTTATATTACCTGGATGAGAAAGTTATATTTCCTGGATGAGAAAGTTATATTTCCTGGATGAGGAAGTTATATTTCCTGGATGAGAAAGTTATATTTCCTGGATGAGAAAGTTATATTTCCTGGATGAGAAAGTTATATTTCCTGGATGAGAAAGTTATATTTCCTGGATGAGAAAGTTATGTTTCCTGGATGAGAAAGTTATATTTCTTGGATGAGAAAGTTATATTACCTGGATGAGAAACTTATATTTCCTGGATGAGAAAGTTATATTTCCTGGATGAGAAAGTTATATTTCCTGGATGAGAAAGTTATATTACCTGGATGAGAAAGTTATATTTCCTGGATGAGAAAGTTATATTTCCTAGATGAGGAAGTTATATTTCCTGGATGAGAAAGTTATATTTCCTAGATGAGGAAGTTATATTTCCTGGATGAGAAAGTTATATTTCCTGGATGAGGAAGTTATATTTCCTGGATGAGAAAGTTATATTTCCTGGATGAGAAAGTTATATTTCCTAGATGAGGAAGTTATATTTCCTGGATGAGAAAGTTATATTTCCTGGATGAGAAAGTTATATTTCCTGGATGAGAAAGTTATATTTCCTGGATGAGGAAGTTATATTTCCTGGATGAGAAAGTTATATTTTTTGCATGAGAAAGTAATTATATTTCCTGGATGAGGAAGTTATATTTCCTGGATGAGAAAGTTATATTTCCTGGATAAAAAAAAAAGTTGTATTTCCTGGATGAAAAAGCTATATTTCCTGGATGAGAAAGTTATATTTCCTGGATAAGAAAGTTATATTTTTCGATGAAAAAATATCAAATACTTGATATGTGTATAAGCACATGAAACTCTCCAGTGTTTTTCCTATTTTCATTGTGGTTTTTTTCTATATATTTGCATTCACGGGGTATGTTGTGACTTATTCTATATAGATAGTATATACATATATATATATATATATATATATATATATATATATATATATATATATATATATATATATATATATATATAGTTATATTTCCTGGATGATGAAGTTATATATATATATATACTATATATGTCATGCTGAATAGGTAAAATTGGTAAATTAGCAAGAACTCGTTTAAAATTAACTCCTTTCTAAAAAAAATCTTATACGTTTAAAGATATATTTTTTTCATTTATGTTAATGTAAAAATTAATAATTTTGTACCCAAAGAACCTTAGAAAACTTACCTAACTTTGTTATAACAAGCGCAATTTAATTTAGCCTAATCCAACTAAATATATTTTAGATAAGTTTACAATAATTTAATAATAAACAAACACAATGAAATATATTTTTTTCGTTAAGTTCAGAATGATTTTTGCGAAATTATTGCATACACAAATTTTCGTTTGCCCTATACGGCAAGAAACGCGTTGCTAGTTAAGCCAAAATCGCAAGTTTTACCTATTCGTCACGACACACACACATACACACACACACACACATACACACACACATACACACACGGATCCAGGAGCTATGACTCGACCCCCTTTTTTTGCCTTGTATGGGCCAGTAGGCCTTCTGCAGTGTTCCTCCATTCTTATGTTCTTATGTTCTTAAAATGCTGACGGATGTGTCTATAAGATTCCCTGTAAAATATGCGATAAAGTTTATTATGGTCAAACTGGTAAAAGTGTTGAACTAAGATTAAAACAACATAAATATAGCATTAGAACTGGACAAGATTCTAATGCTCTATTTATTCATGTAAGAGACTTTAACCATCCAATTGATTTTCAAAATGCTGAGAAGGTTGTATCAAGCAAGTCCATGGTTGAGAGGAATATAATAGAATCATGTTTCATTAAAAGCAGTTTTGAAAATAATATGAATATTTCTTTTGGTTTATATAAATTGGATTCATTTATAATTAATAAAATTTGGGAAGAATTTAATGATAAATTGGACTAATCTTAATTCTTGGGAAGAGTTTCAGGTCCTTTCTTATGTTCCTCTTCACAGAGTCGTGAGATGTTACGCTACTGTGAGGTGTTGTCTTTGTTAGTGTGATGTGACTGTGAGGTGTATTCTGCCTCTTTATAAGCCTTCTTCTCACGTTTCCTTTTATAGTTCCTTGATAATGTGAATAGTCACGAAAGCGCTTGGAATTCTTCCATTTTTCATAGTGGTTGTTTTGCATATTTTGATATCACCTGTTTACTGTGATCTTTTTGCTATATATATATATATATATATATATATATATATATATATATATATATATATATATATACGTATAGATATAATATAGTATATATATATATAGTATATATATATATATATATATATATATATATATATATATATATATATATATATATATATATATATATATATATATATATATATCCCTCTAGGATTTTCCAAGTGTATATAATAATGTATCTCTCCGCCTGCATTCTCGGGAGTATAGGTTTAGGAACTTCAAGCGTTCCCAGTAATTGACGTGGTTTATTGTGGTTATGTGTGTCGTGAAGGTTCTCTGCACATTTTCTAGGTCAGCTGTATATATATGCAAGACAACCACTATGAAAAATAGAGGAATTCCAAGCGCTTTCGTGACTACTCACATTATCAAGGAACTATGAAAGCGCTTGGAATTCCTCTATTTTTCATAGTGGTTGTCTTGCATATATATACAGCTGACCTAGAAAATGTGCAGAGAACCTTCACGACACACATAACCACAATAAACCACGTCAATTACTGGGAACGCTTGAAGTTCCTAAACCTATCTCCGAGAATGCAGGCGGAGAGATACATTATTATATACACTTGAAAATCTAGAGGGATATATATATATATATATATATATATATATATATATATATATATATATATATATATATATATATATATATATATACTATATATATATATATATACTATATTATATCTATACGTATATATATATATATATATATATATATATATATATATATATATATATATATATATATAATATATATATATGTATATATATATATAAGAAACCACTATGAAAATGAGAATCAGTTCGGATATCATTATCAAGGAACTATAATGGTTCCTTGATAATGTGAGTAGTCACGAAAGCGCTTGGAATTCCTCTATTTTTCATAGTGGTTGTCTTGCATATTTTGATATCACCTGTTTACTGTGATCTTTTTGCATATATATATATATATATATATATCTATATATATATATATATATATATATATATATATATATATATATATATATATATATATATATATATATATATATAAGGATGAAAAAAACCACGGGGAGTAGAATATATTTTTAAGAGCCTATAGAGTGTGCAGTCCGGAGTTCCTAGATGAAGAAATTAGGAAAATATTTGACATTGGCATGAAACTGCGGTATCCTAAGGTGTTTGTGGAATCTGCCTTGCTGGCAGCTAAGATAACTTATTATAGAACAGAACCTAAGATAACACCTCAGACCAAGAATGTGCTGGTCCTCCCATATAACCAGAGTTTATCTATCCTGCCGAATGCTCTTAGAAGATTTAATAAACAAATAGTATTTAAAAATTCACGGACTGTTAGAAGCATCTTGATAAAGATTGCATACCAACAACAGTGTGTTGTTGGGGTCTACAGAGTTGCTTGCAACGGTTGCAGTCTAATTTGGAACAAACGGGAAAACCATTATTTTTTTTTTATTAACACATTGGCCGTTTCCCACCAAGGCAGGGTGGCCCGAAAAAGAAAAACTTTCATCATCATTCACACCATCACTGTCTTGCCAGAGGCTCGCTTACACTACAGTTGTAAAACTGCAACAACCGTAACGCATTTTTTTTAGCTAAATTCTGATATATATATATATATATATATATATATATATATATATATATATATATATATATATATATATATATATCATAGGTTAATTTAAATTTATTTAATATTATAATCAAAAACATATATATTTTTTTCGTTATGCTCAGATTGATTTCTGCTGATTTATACCAACTATTTAAAGACCTGTCTTCAGATTAGATTTTGCCACCGAAGTGGCTAGTTTATTGTGCCCCCATATCCATCCTGTGGACGGTAGCGCAAGAGCATATGGATACACAAAAGGCCTAAGAACTAGGCCCCAAAAGGGTTAACAATTGTACATTTGGATTTATATCTACATTTCACTTATCTGTTACAAGCAAATTTAGGAAATTTGCTTAGTATAACTGGTACCTTATTTTCATGAATATGATATCTTGACATGTCACATAGGTTATTATACTGTCTATCTCTGTATTCTTCAATAAGTGGACAATTAAGCACATAGTGTTCAAGACAGTGACCCTATGACTGATCACATAATTTGCATTTAGTTTGATCATCATCTGTGTATCTCCCAAACTGCCAGAAGTACTTGTAGCTAAGCCTAAGTCTGGCCACTACAACATCAGTCAGTACTTGTAGCCAAGCCTAAGCCTGGCCACTACAACATCCGTCAGTCTGTTCACATTGCAAGTGGCTCCATAAACATATTTATTTATGTTCATGTTATCATAATGGGTTATAGATCTACTCAGGCTTCTAACTGCATTCCTATAGCAATCATTTTCATTATTTACTTCTCTCCTAATATTATTCCTAATGCTAGACACAGATATACCAAAGTTATATTCTACATTCTCCTTCTGGGTGCTCTTCTTAGCTAACATATCAACTTTATCATGAAGGAGTAATCCAATGTGTGATGGAATCCATAGCAATTGTACATTAATTCCTTTGTCCCGGATTTTTGAGTATCTATACCTGGCTTCTCCAATGAGCATGCTGTTAGAGTCATTATATCAGTCAAGAGCCTTCAGTGATGACATAGAATCAGTAATGATGATAGAGTCAAGCTCAGTGTCATAAGTTAGCTTTAGTCCCATTAGGATTGCAAACAATTCAGTTTGCAGTGTAGACGCCCAGTTTTTAATTCTTATGACTATTTCAAAAAATTTATTATTGTTCTTAACTAGAGAGGTGACAACAAGATGCAGCCCTGCCAGAAGACTCCTGTTTAGATCCATCAGTGTATATAACTTGTGATAACTTATTACTACCAGCTAGGCCAGAAATTTCTCCTTGAGTAGTTGCTTTAACAAGTGCTACCTATTGAATGACTTCTGATTCATATCTACTCACTCCATAATGTCAGGCTTAAAAAAAAAAAATTATTGACTTTTCTTACGTGGCCTTCAAATAAGTAATAGGCAAATTCATACCAGAATAGGAAATGTGCATGAAAAAAGCTTCCTGTGTCCTCAGATTATCTCTGCACATCATCCACATCATTCTCTCTGAACCAGAGATGACGTAACCACCGAATTACGATTAACACTTTCCAGTGGACTTACGACAGCAGCCGTAACTTCCTCATCACTCCTCCAGAAAGTCAACATGTTAATTGCTATGCTCTCCACTAAAGCAATCTAAGAATTCTCTGAAAAAGCTCAGCCCAACAAGAACAAAGACACATCAGGAGTATACAGTAACTTAGTGGGTTATTGTGATCACTTTTTTGTTGGAAAGACAAACGGGTATTTAGGTAAAAGACTTGTAAACACAAATACATGACACATACAATGCATACTTTAAACACAGCAGCATACATCATGAACCTGAGGCTACTACTGCCATCCATCTTTCCATCACCATAGAATAAAACAGAGATGTGAACATTTTGTCTAAACCTACGACCTCACCTCCACTTGACCTCACTTGACCTCACTTGTATCAGCACATGACGTCACTTTGGCTGCACCTGACCTGTACAGCAGCATCTGCCCTTTCGATGTTTCAGTCACTGACCTTACTCAGTGACTGAAACGTCGTAATAATAAAATGTTTCTTTGTTAAAAGTATTTTTATTACTATGTGACGGCTCGTAGCCATTCGTTCACACATTATTAATCTTAATTATCATCAAGAGTCTTGAAAAACCTGGTGAATTTTAGAGAACCTCGTGTATTTTGATGTTACTCCAAAGTCTGAACATCTCGTGCAACTCAGAACTTGAGGATTGTTGAGGTGCTCACTGAACTCAAAACATCTTCTAGATAAATGGTTCAGAGAACCGACAAGTTGATAAATTAGGCACACGAGTCTAATTTATCAACATTTATCTACATTCCTGTCAGACACAGCAACATCTAACCTTTAGGCATGACCTACTTCCACATTTGTCAAATGTGATACCACCTACGACTGCTTACATTGACTGATTACATCGACTCCAGGCTGAGGGACTGATTACCTCAAACTCCTTCTGTTCTTCATCATTCTCCTTTGTATGGACTGATGAAGCCACTTTGGCGAAAAGTTTTCTCAATAAAGATACCCAAGTGTTACAGATGTGTCAAAAGATTTTGTCGACTGCTGAACTCAGAAACTCTTGTAGCTAGGGAAGAACCTCGTGGAACTCAAGTGATTTTAATAATAGCTAAGGACATCGTGGAAAGGGAAAAGTTCTCTTGAATAAGGAAGAATTTATTGAGTCTGCAAATTCATCACCGGTTTAAAAAGGCTCTTGAGTACACACTAGAACATAATGATTAGAATTCGTTTCGATCCTGGGACCTTGATCAAGATCCCAGGATTGAAAGGTTTTCTAATAAATATGTCCTAGCGTTTGCTCACGTGTTTAAATAAACTAATTTGTCGGTATTAAGTACCAAGGTTCATACCAGAGTCATCACGGCTCTGAAAGACTCTCGTTGCATTAACACAACAATATGAGGCAAGACTCCTCGAAGATCTGGAATGATGTGGGAGATCCGAATGAAACTAATGACTATCTACAGTTTGTTGAGATGTGGAAGTAAATGGTATAAAATACAGACACGATGGAAAAATAAATACAAAAGCAGTATAATGTGATCCTTTATTGACAATGTTTCGCCCACACAGTGGGCTTTATCAACAGGAATCACGAAACCGAAAGAAGACCTCAATATCATCGGTAAAAACTTCAGACACAATGACTCCGATTTCCAAAAAGGCTATCTTCCAGGCGTCATCTCAGCGGCCATCTCATCACAGCTCCCCAGTCATACCTCGACTTTACATAGAATGTAAGGCCTGCCTAAAACTCACAAGCCAGGTATTCGACTGCGGAATAGGCAGTGTTCCCCACCAGCTCTCAGGGATTCTCGCTAAACACTTTTCTAAACTCTTATGCACAATCAGTCCAGCACATCTTAAACACTCTGGCGATCTTCTCAGTCGCATTCGTAACATTAACATCAGGAACTAGAAATTCTCCAGCCTTGACGTAACATCCCTATCCACCAAAGAATCTACTACACAAGCCATCGATCTCCTGCGCAGGAAAGTTGACGATTCACATGGCCTTCCTATTCCAGATAGCGATTTTATCGACCTTGTTGAACTATGTGTTGGCTTTACGTATTTCTCTTCCGAAAATCAACTCTTTCAGCAAACTTTCGGGCTACCCATGGGATCGCCACTTAGTGCCGTACTGGCGAACCTATATATGGAACATCTGGAAGTCGAGCGATTTTCCACTATTATTCCCTCTTCTGTCACCTGGCTCCGTTATGTTGACGACATTCTCATCATAACTCCCAGACGCTTCAACGTTCAAGCTCTCAACACAAGCTCAACCAGGTCGAGCCATCAATCCAGTTCACACTAGAAGAAGAAGTCGACAACACTCTTCCTTTCCTTGATGTTCTTCTCTGCAAAGCTGACCATGAACTTCGTTTTAAAGTCTATCGAAAGCCTAGCAACCAACACGATCTTCTCTACTTCTACTCTCACCACGACACCAAAACCAAACATGTGTAATTATAGGCTTTTTCCTGCGTGCATTCAGAATCTGTAGCAATGAGTTCCTGGTGGAAGAATGCTCTCTAACTGAACAAATATCTTCTAAACTTCACTACCCTCGTCACTTCATTAAAGACTGCAGACGCCGAGCATATAACATCTTTAACTCACCCAGAGAAGACACTGCAGAAAGCAGATACATAATCCTCCCACCAACTCCGATATCAAACACGTTTCCAACATTTTTTCCAATACCTCATTCTGAGTATCTACCTCCACATCCACCACCATCAAGGACATTACCAGTAACAGACAGGAGAAGCTTCAATCCTCTGCAGGGGTATATATAAGACCTTGCAATGACTGCAGCAAATTATATATGGACGAAACATCCAGAGACCTCTAAACACGTATTTCAAAACACTAGTACGCATGACTGGAACAATACACAAATAACCCGCACATAGACGTTTCGGTCCGACTCCGACCATAAACTAGTTTCTCCTATGTGAGGGTTATTATTTGTGTATTGTCTCATTCTATCTAAAGTTTCTTGTGACTCTGACAACAGCCAAAGAGACAACACGGATTTGGAAGGACATTGTGGCTTTGAAGAGACATCGTCGGTCTTACGGCAAATCACACTACTCGAGGGACATCGTGGCTCGAAGGAGACATCGTTGTGCGACGGTCCATCCTCACAAGAACGATCACACAAGGGTAGATACACAAAGAAAAAAAGAGTGGATGGCCACACAAGAACGGCCACCCAAATGGCCACAGAATGATGGGCCACACAGTTGTGAGTACACAGCGACAAATGTCGCTTGTGGCCACAAGCGGCCACACAGGAATGTTCTCATACAGATGCTTAGTCAGTGGTCCATGTCGGACCGAAACGTCGCCATTAGTTTCTTCCATGTGCGGGTTATTATTATTATTATTATTATTATTATGTTCAAAATATTATGTAGATTATGTAGTAAATCCGCATAAGACGGCCACTAAACTGCATCATGTCTGTCTTTACCTTGATGTTTTACCCTCTACGTTTCTCTCTCATTTTCTCTTTATCATTGTTTCACTACTTCTCCTTCTCTACTTCTGTTTCGATGTTTCTGTCTCCCCGCCGTCGTGGCCTCCAGCAGCAACAGACAAAACTGCTGCAGTGGGGCTGACGCAATTCGAATACATTAATTCCTTATACGTGGGAATACCTGGTCTTGTCTGACGCTTGGCACAGCTAGTAATCAATTCCTCCACGGACTCAACACAAATAATTGGTTGAGAATTGTCGATGCTTGCTGACAATGGTTGGCGCGTGAGGGTGGCTCCTCCACGCTTGTTTGTACCACCAGCAGGAAGTCCACTCCACACACTCACCATTAACAGGTCCTCTCCTGAGTGTTGTTATTCTCTCTCTCTCTCTCTCTCTCTCTCTCTCTCTCTGGTTTATAAACATTATTATCGTCTTGATGACTGCTTCTATGTCAGTCTTACTCTGCTATTCATCTTAAATCGTTCAGAGACGACATCTTGAAGCTGATAAAGGACTCGTGATCCAAGGAATTGAAGTTACCCTCCCCCCCCTTCCTTCTATCGAAACCTAATACCCTCCCATCCCCCAGGCACTGAGTGGCCCTCAAGGGCTTACAGCTTCCCCATCAATATAATGTTCCTTACTCATTAGCTTCTTAAGTTTGTGAGTACTCACCTATTTGTGGTTGCAGGGGTCGAGACTCAGCTCCTGGCCCCGCCTCTTCACTGTGTGTGTGTTTGTTATTTTGTGCTGCAAATATGGCGATAACTTATGTTTTTGACTGTTTTAGTAT
Source organism: Cherax destructor (assembly GCA_009830355.1). Classification (NCBI taxonomy): domain Eukaryota; kingdom Metazoa; phylum Arthropoda; class Malacostraca; order Decapoda; family Parastacidae; genus Cherax; species Cherax destructor. Next base: position 40,283 of record WNWK01001947.1, read on the forward strand.
TGCGTTTATTTTTTAATAGCACCTATTTGTTCATTATAATTTGAGCGGAGATTGCGAGAGGCTGTCAGCCCAGGTGAGGTGTGGCTCGCGAGAGGCTGTCAGCCCAGGTGAGGTGTGGCTCGCGAGAGGCTGTCAGCCCAGGTGAGGTGTGGCTTGCGAGAGGCTGTCAGCCCAGGTGAGGTGTGGCTCGCGAGAGGCTGTCAGCCCAGGTGAGGTGTGGCTCGCGAGAGGCTGTCAGCCCAGGTGAGGTGTGGCTCACCTTAGTGGTGTTTGTCAGTATTGTTCTCAGAATCGTTATTGTCCTCCTCTTTCAATGCTTCTTCATCCTCTTTTTTCCTACTCTTCGTCCTCTTTTATCTCCTTTCCAACGCCAATACCCCTCTAAAGAGGACAGAAGGACTGTTCCGTGAGCTAAGTTTTTATTTATTCTGTTCATGGAAGACAAACCACAATCCTGTAGTTATCTTCACCAGCTGTAAACATGGTAACTAGAGCCACCTAGCGGTGGCATACAATCTTTGATCATCTGGTCACCATAGGTGTGCTCTGATGTACTATTGTTTCATAGGGGATGGTGAGGGAGGATATTTTAATTATTTTGTCTAAGCAATCATTGCATTCACTCAGACTCAGGCCATCATCTGCTGCATATCTCATTGTAGCCTCTGAATCCTTGTGATATCTTGTATTCTCTGACCTTCATTAGGCTCACCTATGTTGGAAATATTTGTATATTTGGTGAATAGTGTTCATAGCAGTTTGGTGGAGGAAATATATATACGTATAAGTTATTTCATGCTGAGTATTAATTATGACTTGTTGGCAATGGCATTTAGCCATTTCCAATAAGAGTCTGTTGTAGACCTGCCACAGAACTGCCGGAGTTCGTGAAGAAACAGTTTATTTTTGATCAAACAAAATTGGATTCATCAGCACACTGGTGATGAATGCATTTTCGTTGAGAATAAGAAAAAATTTGGAGTGAGATTAATAAGTTGATAAAGCCTTGGAAAAAAATGGATTTAACAGTTTGTAATAAACGAGAGGAGTTATTTCACGGGAAAATGGAAATATTGGAAAGATGGAGAGAATATTTTGAAGATTTTTTTAATGTTAATGAAGAGAGGGTGGCATTTATTTCATGCACGGGACGAGGAGGTATAACATCTTTTAGGAATGTAGTTAGTAAATTTGTTCACTGCAAAAAAAAAGACGTGAAGGTACCTAGGGATTGGCAGAGCGAGTGCGTAGTTCATTTGCACAAAGGCAAAGGAGACAAATAAGAGTATAAGCATTATAGGGGAAAACTTTTGTTGAATAAGCCAAGAAAGATAGAGAGCAGGATCACAGATGAAAAAGTCAATTTTAGGAAGAGTAAGGGATGTATAGACCAAACGTTCACATTGAAGCATATACCTGAACAATACTTAAATAAAGGTAAGGAAGATCTTGTTACATTTATGGATTTACAAAAGGCATATGATAGGGCGGATACGGGAGCAATGTGGCAGATGTTGCAAGTGTATGAAACAGGTTGTAGGTTACTGAAAGCAGTTAAAAGCTTTTAATTTAGTTATAGATGGGTTTGTAAGAGAAGTGAATGCTAGGTGTGGAATTAAAAGATAAAGAATCTAACATAAAGTGAGAGTTGCTGCATTTATTTTTTGCTGATGACACTGTGCTTTAGGGAGATTCTGAAGAGAAGTTGAGAAGGTTGATGGACAAATTTTAGGAGGGCATGTAAAAGAAGGAAATTAAAATTAAACATATGAAAGAGCAAGGTGGTGAGAGACAAAAAAAATAAGCAGTAAAAGATTGGATATCAGATTATAAGGAGAGAGTATGCAGAAGGTTCTGATATATGAGAGTGGATCTGTCGGCGGACGAGTCCATGAAAGGCAAGGTAAACCATAGAATTGACAAGCAAAAAAACGGTGGGCAGTGTACTGAGGCATCTGTAGAGATTACGTATCTGTGAAGACAAAAAGGGAATGTACCAGTGTATAGTGGTACCAACACTTTTATAAGGGTATGAGGCATGGGTTCTAAATGTTGTAGCGAGGAGGAGGATGCTGGAAGCAGTGCAGATGTCGTATCTAAGGGCAGAGAATTCTTAGAGTTGCTAAAAGTATTATCCAGGAGGGCTGAGGAGGGGTTGTTGAGGTGGTTTTAAGATTTAAGAGGATTGAGCAAAATATGACTTGGAGGGTATATAAATATATAGTGGAGAGAAGGAGGGGCAGGGGTCATCCTACGAAAGGTCGAAGAGAGGGAGTAAAGGAGGTTTTGTGTGCGAGGGGCTTGAACATTGAACTTGGATGTGAATGTGTGTGTGTGTGTGTGTGTGAAAAACAACCACGGGGGAGTAGAATGATAGCTCTAGGCCTTTCGTGTTGCAATCAACACATCATCAGGAGCTTGCAAAATTGCAGAAAAGAAGAGGATGTCCAAGCTAACACGATCCCAGAGGGCGTATTCACTGCAATTTTGAATGCTCCTGAAGATGTGTTGATTGCAACACGAAAGGCTAAGAGCTATCATTCTACTCCCCGTGGTTATTTTGCATTCTGTATCACTTGTTTTGATATTTATAGTATATATATATATATATATATATATATATATATATATATATATATATATATATATATATATATATATATATATGTATGTATGTATGAATGTCATGCCGAATGGGCAAAACTGGTCAGTTAGCAAGAACTCATTAATTAAGTTGTTTCTAATATTTTCTCTTATACGTTTAAAGATATATTTTTTCATTTATGTTAATGTAAAAATTAATATTTTTGTACAAAATGAACCTTAGAAAACTTACCTAACCTTATTATAACAAGCGCAATTTAATTTAGCCTAATCCAACTAGGTTCAGAATGATTTTTGTGAAATTATTGCATACACAAATTTTCGCTTGCCTTATTCGGCAAGAAGAGCGTTGCTATTTAAGCCAAAATCGCAAGTTTTACTTATTCGGCACGACACATACACACACATATATACATATATATACTATATATATATATATATATATATATATATATATATATATATATATATATATATATATATATATATATATATATATATATATATATATATGAAGAGTAGGTTGGTAGACAGCAACCACCCAGGGGGGTACTACCTGTCCTGCCAGGTGACTGTGAAACAGAAACCTGAAACTGTTTTACATGATGGTAGGATTGCTGGTGTCTTTTTCTGTCTCATAAACACGCTGGATAACAGGTATATCTAGCTACTTCTACTTACACTTTAGGTCACACTACACTGGCATACACATGCATATATATACATACACACATCTAGGTTTTTCTTCTTTTCTTAATAGCTCTTGTTCTTTTTATTTTCTCTATTGTCCATGGGGAAGTGGAAAAGAATCTTTCCTCCGTAAGCAATGCGTGTCGTATGAGGCGACTAAAATGCCGGGAGCAATGGGCTAGTAACCCCTTCTCCTGTACAAATCTACTAAAAACGAGAAGAAAAACTTTATAAAACTGGGTTGTCTGAATGTGCGTGGATGTAGTGCGGATGATAAGAAAGAGATGATTGCCGATGTTATGAATGAAAAGAAGTTGGATGTCCTGGCCCTAAGCGAAACAAAGCTGAAGGGGTAGGCGAGTTTCAGTGGGGAGAAATAAATGGGATTAAGTCAGGAGTATCTGAGAGAGTAAGAGCTAAGGAAGGGGTAGCAATAATGTTGAAGGATCAGTTATGGAAGGAAAAGAGGAATATGAATGTGTAAATTCAAGGATTATGTGGATTAAAATAAGGGTCGGATGCGAAAAGTGGGTCATAATAAGCGTGTATGCACCTGGAGAAGAGAGGAGTGTAGAGGAGAGAGAGAGATTTTGGGAGATGTTAAGCGAATGTATAGGAACTTTTGAACCAAATGAGAGAGTAATTGTGGTAGGGGACCTAAATGCTAAAGTGGGAGAAACATGCAGAGAGGGTGTGGTAGGTAAGTTTGGGGTGCCAGGTGTAAATGATAATGGGAGCCCTTTGATTGAACTTTGTATAGAAAGGGGTTTAGTTATAGGTAATACATATTTTAAGAAAAAGAGGATAAATAAGTATACAAGATATGATGTAGGGCGTAATGACAGTAGTTTGTTGGACTATGTATTGGTAGATAAAAGACTGTTGAGTAGACTTCAGGATGTACATGTTTATAGAGGGGCCACAGATATATCAGATCACTTTTTAGTTATAGCTACAGTGGGAGTAAAAGGTAGATGGGATACAAGGAAAATAGAATCAGTAAGTAAGAGAGGAGTGAAGGTTTATAAACTAAAAGAGGAGGCAGTTAGGGTAAAATATAAACAACTATTGGAGGATAGATGGGCTAGTGAGAGTGTAGGCAATGGGGTCGAAAATGTATGGGGTAGATTTAAAAATGTAGTGTTAGAGTGTTCAGCAGAAGTTTGTGGTTACAGGCGAGTGGGTGCGGGAGGGAAGAGGAGCGATTGGTGGAATGATGATGTAAAGAGAGTAGTGAGGGAGAAAAAGTTAGCATATGAGAGGTTTTTACAAAGTAGAAGTGATGCAAGGAGGGAAGAGTATATGGAGAGAAAAAGAGAGGTTAAAAGAGTGGTGAAGCAATGTAAAAGAGAGCAGATGAGAGAGTGGGTGAGATGTTATCAGCAAATTTTGTTGAAAATAAGAAAAGTTTTGGAATGAGATTAATAAGTTGAGGAAGCCTAGAGAACAAATGGATTTGACAGTTAAAAATAGGAGAGGAGAGTTATTAAAAGGAGAGTTAGAGGCATCGGGAAGATGGAGAGAATATTTTGAGGAGTTGTTAAATGTTGATGAAGACAGGGAAGCTGTGATTTCGTGTGTAGGGCAAGGAGGAATAACATCTTGTAGGAGTGTGGAAGAGCCAGTTGTGGGTGTAGGGAAGTTCGTGAGGCAGTGGGTAGAATGAAAGGGGTAAGGCAGCTGGGATTGATGGGATAAAGATAGAAATGTTAAAAGCAGGTGGGGATATAGTTTTGGAGTGGTTGGTGCTATTATTTAATAAATGTATGGAAGAGGGTAAGGTACCTAGGGATTGGCAGAGAGCGTGTATTGTTCCTTTGTATAAAGGCAAAGGGGACAAAAGAGAGTGCAAAAATTATAGGGGAATAAATCTGTTGAGTGTACCTGGTAAAGTGTATGGTAGAGTTATTATTGAAAGAATTATGAGTAAGACAGAAAGCAGGATAGCAGATGAACAAGGGGGGTTTAGGAAAGGTAGGGGTGTGTAGACCAAGTGTTTACAGTGAAACATATAGGTGAACAGTATTTGGATAAGGGTAAAGATGTTTTTGTGGCATTTATGGATTTGGAAAAGGCGTATGATAGGGTAGATAGGGGGCAATGTGGCAGATGTTGCAGGTGTATGGAATAGGAGGAAGGTTACTGAAAGCAGTGAAGAGTTTTTGTGAGGATAGTGAGGCTCAGGTTAGAGTGTGTAGGAGGGAGGGGGATTATTTCCCAGTAAAAGTGGGCCTTAGACAAGGATGTGTGATGTCACCGTGGTTGTTCAATATATTTATAGATGGGGTTGTAAGAGAAGTGAATGCGAGGGTCTTGGCAAGAGTTGTTGGGCTAAAAGATAAAGAAGCAAATACAAAGTGGGAGTTGTCACATTTGCTTTTTGCTGATGACACTGTGCTTTTGGGAGATTCTGAAGAGAAGTTGCAGAGGTTGGTGGATGAATTTGGTAGGGTGTGTAAAAGAAGAAAATTGAAAGTGAATATAGGAAAGAGTAAGGTGATGAGGATAACAAAAAGAATAGGTGACGAAAGATTGGATATCAGATTGGAGGGAGAAAGTATGGAGGAGGTGAATGTATTCAGATATTTGTTAGTGGACATGTCGGCGGATGGGTCTATGAAGGATGAGGTGAATCATAGAATTGATGAGGGGAAAAGGGTGAGTGGAGCACTTCGGAGTCTGTGGAGACAAAGAACCTTGTCCATGGAAGTAAAGAGGGGAATGTATGAGAGTATAGTTATACCAACGCTCTTATATGGGTGTGAAGCATGGGTGATGAATGTTGCAACGAAGAGAAGGCTGGAGGCAGTGGAGATGTCATGTCTGAGGTCAATGTGTGGTGTGAATATAATGCAGAGAATTCGGAGTTTGGAAATTAGGAGGAGGTGCGGGATTACCAAAACGATTGTCCAGAGAGCTGAGGAGGGGTTGTTGAGGTGGTTTGGACATGTAGAGAGAATGGAACGAGACAGAGTGACTTCGAGAGTGTATAAATCTGTAGTGGAGGGAAGGCGGGGTAGGGGTCGGCCTAGGAAAGGTTGGAGGGAGGGGTAAAGGAAGTTTTGTGTGCGAGGGGCTTGGACTTCCAGCAAGCATGTGTGAGCGTATTTGATAGGAGTGAATGGAGGCATATGGTTTTTAATACTTGACGTGCTGTTGGAGTGTGAGCAAAGTAACATTTATGAAGGGATTCAGGAAACCGGCAGGCCGGACTTGAGTCCTGGAGATGGGAAGTACAGTGTCTGCACTCTGAAGGAGGGGTGTTAATGTTGCAGTTTTATAACTGTAGTGTAAAGCACCCTTCTGGCAAGACAGTGATGGAGTGAATGATGATGAAAGTTTTTCTTTTTCGGCCACCCTGCCTTTGTGGGAATCGGCCGATGTGTTAATAATATATATTATATATATATATATATATATATATATATATATATATATATATATATATATATATATATATATATATATATATATATTATAACAATTTAACTGTCACTAACCCTACTAAAGAATTAACCTTTAATTTTACACTTTTTTAGCATAAATAGTGAAATGCTATGTAAAACAGCTAAATTTTTGGGGGTCAGCATGTAATTTTTTTTCAGAACTCCCTGGTATTTAAGGTTCAGTTGTGCAGCCGCCTTCTCGGATGCTGTATGTGTTACCATCCCGGAAGTCGATTTTTTTTTGTTGTGGTGACAAGTTTCAAAAAACTTTACTGGAATTTTCTAACAAATACATATTTTTTATTTGGTTCCCGAGAGGAACCACCACTTAAGAAGAACACCATTCTCTATACACACACAACCCGCACATATATTATAACGACGACGTTTCGGTCCGACTTGGACCATTTACAAAGTCACACTAACACACAGAACAGGCAGCAGAATAGGCAGCAGACAGGGGAGGGCACAAGAGAGTGGTGGAGTAATAGGGAAAGTAGTAGTGTTAGTGGAAGTAGTAGCAGTGGAGTCAGTCTAATTCTGGGAGAGAGGAGCACTGCAATACAGCTGGAGGCCCGCATAGGGTAAGGACAAGAACACAGAGGGGGAAAAAAATGTTGAAAATAAAATAAAGAAGGACAAATACAAGGAGAAATACAGAGGAGAAAGAAAGAGGAGAAGGGGGAAGAGATAGAAGGGAAAGGAATCAGGTTAAGTCACTGGTGTTCTGAAGTTTGGAGCATTTAACAATGCGGGTTGTGTGTGTATTGTTCCAGTCACGGTATTGTGCCTTTTTTGTTATTTAACCATTCTCTATACCAGTACAACCCGCACATGGGAGAGATAGAAACTTATGACGTCGTTTCGGTCCGTTTCTGTTATTTGTGTATTGTTCCAGTCACGGTTTTGGTCTCTATACTTGTACACAACATACAAACTGCCCCCACACTCACGGACAAAATCTTAACCGTAACCCATACAAGGCACTGCACATCATGACATCCTGGCCACAACGGACACAAAAATACATTCCTGTCTGCAGGCATCTTCGAAAGTGAACTAGTGAGCTCTCTCTTACTGACACAGTTCTTAGTGACAGTTCCCTCCTACAGAACTGCATCTCTCTCGCCTGTCTTGCTTCCAAGAACAATATTAATTGTAAACACGGCCTGTTTTTTTTTTTTTTTTTGTGAGCGTGACTGAATTAACAATTAAAATAATTTTAATCATTTTGAACCTACTCCAGGGTCGTTCCTGGTGGTGACGATAGAGACGAGAAGCTCCATCGATGTTCAGACATGTCGTAGTCTGTTTCAGACATGTCGTAGCCTGCTTCAGACATGTCGTAGTCTGTTTCAGACATGTCGTAGCCTGCTTCAGACATATAGTAGCCTGCTTTCAGACATATAGTAGTCTGTTTCAAACATGTCGTAGTCTGTTTCAGACATGTCGTAGCCTGCTTCAGACATGTCGTAGCCTGCTTCAAACATGTCGTAGCCTGCTTCAGACATGTAGCCTGCTAATGTAGCACCGGTCTCTAATTTCATCATTTGTAATTAAGTGTCAACCAATGGCGATATTTACATTCTTTTTGATTAATTTGAAATTTTTGACACCTCTTAATACTCTAAGATTTACATTTTTGAAGGAAAAGTGGATCAATACTGGCCCGGCACTGACACAAGCTCGTGCTGAACACCCAACATGCTGACGGACACACTACTGTATACTGCAGGCGTGCCTTTCACTCGTTCTCCAACACTTTAGTACACTAAATGTCATTGTAGGAATTTGATGTTGTGGTCTATGTTTGATTTCCTTGTATATATATTTGAAAGACAAGCTACAGTGGATGGAAATCTTCAGTTCAAGTACTTTCACACGTCTCCGTTCGACATCAGGAGCTATGCAATGACGTGTTGCTCTCACAGTGAGTGAAACTGACGTGTTGCTCTCAAAGTGACCATTACGTGTTGCTCTCACAGTGAGTGACACTGACGTGTTGCTCTCACAGTGACCCTGACGCGTTGCTCTCACAGTGAGTGACACTGACGTGTTGCTCTCACAGTGATCCTGACGTGTTGCTCTCACAGTGAGTGACACTGACGTGTTGCTCTCAAAGTGACCATGACGTGTTGCTCTCACAGTGAGTGACACTGACGTGTTGCTCTCACAGTGACCTGACGTTGCTCAAGTGACCCTGAGTGTTGCTCCAGTGACCTGACTGTTGCTCACAGTGAGTGACTGACTGTTGCTTCACAGGACCTGCTGTTGCTCAAGAGTGACACTGACGGTTGCTCCAGTGACCACGTGTTGCTCACAGTGACCTGACTGTTGTCTCACAGTGACCCTGACGTGTTGCTTCACAGTGACCCTGATGTTGCTTCACAATGAGTGAACTGACTGTTGCTTCACAGGACCTGACGTGTTGCTCACAGTGACCCTGACGTTGCTCTACAGAACTGACTGTTGCTCTCACAGGACCCTGACTGTTCCACAAGTGACCCTGATGTTGCTCCCAGTGACCTGACATGTTGCTCACATGACCCTGACTGTTGTTACAGGACCTGACGTGTTGTCTCACAGTGACCCTGACGTGTTCTCACAGTGACCTGACGTGTTGCTCCATATGACCCTGACGTGTTGCTCAAGTGACTGACGTTGCTCTCACAGTGAACTGACTGTTGCTCACAGTGATCCTGACTGTTGCTCACAGTGACCTGACGTTGCTCTACAGTGAACTGACTGTTGCTTCACAGTGAACTGACTGTTGTCTCACAGTGACCTGACGTGTTGCTTCACAGTGACCTGACGTTGTCTCACAGTGTACTGACGTTTGTCTCACGTGACCCTGACGTTTGCTCACAGTGACCTGACTGTTGTCTCATGATACTGACGTGTTGCTCACAGTGACTGACTGTTGTCTCAAGTGACCTGACGTTTCTCTCAGTGAACTGACGTGTTGCCTCACAGTGACCTGACGTTTGCCTCACAGTGACCTGACTGTTTCACAGTGATACCGACGTGTTGCTCACAGTGAACTGACGTGTGTCTCACGTGACCTGACGTGTTGCTCACAGTGACCTGACGTTGTTCACAGTGATGACACTGACGTGTTGTCACAGTGAGGCACTGAGTGTCCTCACAGTGACCTGACGTGTTGCTCTCACAGTGACCTGACTGTTGCTCTCAAGTACACTGATGTTCCTACAGTGACCCTGACTGTTGCTCACAGTGACCTGACGTGTTGCTCTCACAATGACCTGAGTGTGCTCACAGTGACCCTGACGTGTTGCTCACAGTGACCTGACGTGTTTCACATGACCCTGACTGTTGTCTACAGTGATCCTGAGTGTTGCTACAGTGACCTGACTGTTGCTCACAGACCCTGACTGTTGCTCACAGTGACCTGACATGTTGTTACAGTGACCCTACTGTTGCTACAGTGACCTGACGTTGTCACAGTGACCCTGACGTGTTGTCACAGTGAGACACTGACTGTTGTCTCACAGTGACCCTGAGTGTTCTCACAGTGACCTGAAGTTGCTCTACAGTGACCTTGACGTTGCTTCAGGACCCTGACTGTTGCTCACAGTGACCATGACTGTTGCTCTCACAGTGACCCTGACATGTTGCTCTCACAGTGACCCTGACATGTTGCTCTCACAGTGACCCTGACATGTTGCTCTCACAGGTGACCCTGACGTGTTGCTCTCACAGTGACCCTGACATGTTGCTCTCACAGTGACCCTGACATGTTGCTCTCACAGGGACCCTGACATGTTGCTCTCACAGGGACCCTGACATGTTGCTCTCACAGTGACCACTGACTGCTGTCTCTCACAGGGACCCTGACTGTGCTCTCACAGTGACCCTGACATGTTGCTCTCACAGGACCCTGACGTGTTGCTCTCACATGTGACCTGACTGTTGCTTTCACATGAGTGACCTGACATGTTGCTCTCACAGGGACCCTTACATGTTGCTCTCACAGGGACCCTGACATGTTGCTCTCACAGTGACCCTGACGCTGTTGCTCTCACAGTGACCCTGACGTGTTGCTCTCACAGTGATACTGACGTGTTGCTCTCACAGTGACCTGACGTGTTGCTCTCACAGTGACCCTGACGTGTTGCTCTCACAGTGATGACACTGACGTGTTGCTCTCAACAGTGAGTGACACTGACGTGTTGCTCTCACAGTGATCCTGACGTGTTGCTCTCACAGTGAGCACTGACGTGTTGCTCTCACAGTGACCCTGACGTGTTGCTCTCACAGTGACCTGACTTGTTGTTCTCACAGTGAGTGACACTGACGTGTTGCTCTCACAGTGACCTGACGTGTTGTTCTCACAGTGACCCTGACGTGTTGCTCTCACAGTGAGTGACCCTGACGTGTTGCTCTCACAGTGAGTGACCCTGACGTGTTGCTCTCACAGTGAGTGACCCTGACGTGTTGCTCTCACAGTGTCCCTGACGTGTTGCTCTCACAGTGACCTGACGTGTTACCCTCACAGTGACACTGACGTGTTACCTCACAGTGACCCTGACGTGTTGCTCTCACAGTGACCCTGACGTGTTGCTCTCACAGTGACCCTGACGTGTTACTCTCACAGTGACCCTGACGTGTTGCTCTCACAGTGACCTGACGTGTTGCTCTCACAGTGACCTGACGTGTTACCTGACGTGTTGCTCTCACAGTGAGTGACACTGACGTGTTGCTCTCACAGTGAGTGACACTGACGTGTTGCTCTCACAGTGAACTGACGTGTTGCTCTCACAGTGACCCTGACGTGTTGCTCTCACAATGATCCTGACGTGTTGCTCTCACAGTGACACTGACGTGTTGCTCTCACAGTGATCCTGACGTGTTGCTCTCACAGTGAGTGACATTGACTTGTTGCTCACAGTGACCCTAACGTGTTGCTCTCACAGTGAGACAACCAATACTGACGTGTTGCTCTCACAGTGATCCTGACGTGTTGCCTCACTAGTAATTGACTGTTGCTCTCACAGTGACCCTAACGTGTTGCTCACAGTGAGTGACACTGACCTGTTGCTCTCACAGTGAGTGACTCTGACGTGTTGCTCTCACAGTGATTCTGACGTGTTGCTCTCGCAGTGATTCTGACGTGTTGCTCTCACAGTGATTCTGACGTGTTGCTCTGACAGTGACCCTGACGTGCTGCTTTCACAGTGACATTGCCGTGTTGTTCTCACAGTGAGTCATACTGACGTGTTGCTCTCACAGTGACCCTGACGTGTTCCTCTCACAGTGACCCTGACGTGTTCCTCTCACAGTGACCCTGACGTGTTGCTCTCACAGTGAGTGACCCTGACGTGTTGCTTTCACAGTGACCCTGACGTGTTACTCTCACAGTGAGTGACACTGACGTGTTGCTCTCACAGAGACCCTGTCATGTTGCTGTCACAGTGACCCTGACGTGTTACCCTCACAGTGACACTGACGTGTTATCCTCACAGTGACATCGATGTGTTACCCTCACAGTGACACTGATGTGTTAACCTCACAGTGACACTGACGTGTTACCCTCACAGTGCCACTGACGTGTTACCCTCACAGTGACACTGATGTGTTACCCTCACAGTGCCACTGACGTGTTACCCTCACAGTGCAACTGACGTGTTACCCTCACAGTGCCACTGACGTGTTACCCTCACAGTGACACTGACGTGTTACCCTCACAGTGACACTGACGTGTTACCCTCACAGTGCCTCAAGAATATATAGGCTTACATTATTTTATGACTGAACTTCAGGAACAAAAAAACAACTTATTTTTCCATTCAAGTTTGGAGATCTGGTAATTCTAGTAATTTCTTGTTTAATTTTTATTGTTGAATTTGTATAAAGAATTTATTCCTGCATTATTTTTTATTTGAATTAACAGAATTTGATACATTTTAATTTGAGTTTTATTAGTTTTTTATTTTTTATTAGCATTTTCTGGTGTAGTTTAAATACTTAGTGCTGTGTTTGTGCTTCATTAAGGCGCTGCATAGCAGTGTATACCAATGTTAACTCTACACATGAGGTGTGGGCGGAGTACGTTCAAATTTATTCAGCGTTCGTCACCCACTCATTGCCATGCTCTCTTGACCAGTCAACTGGCACTTCAGAGTGAGGCAGGCTATACCGGGGCCCCTACTGCTCTACTGTACAGCTCGGTCAACCAATAGCATGAGACCTGCCTCTCCCCAGCCGAGATGAGGTGGTGGTTTACCACCCGGCTGTGGGTCAGACACTCACACATGCTGGTCGTGTACACTCATACTGTGTACACTCATACTGTGTACACTCATACTGAGTACACTCATACTGAGGTGTAACACCTACTATGAGAGACTCTTTGGTCTCTGGCTCAGTGTTGTTACACCGCTGATCATGTAATAATAATAATAATAATTATACTTTATTGAGACATGGTACAATGATACATGGTAGACAAGAAACATAGTTATTAATGAGATGTACATGCCAAAAGCCCCTAATATGCTCTACAAAGTTTGGTCAAGGAATACACAGGTATAGAAAACACTACTTGTGTTTGGTTTTGGTTGACTGGGTTGATTCTTGTCTTGAGACTTAAGTTATACCCAAGTACAACACATCTCGTACTTCCTTACCTGCATTCCTAATAATACCCATGTTGGCACTCTTGCATGCCCATACTATCGCCTCTATATGCCCATGTTGGCTCTTCTCCGCGTCAGGAAACACCTGTCCGGTGTCCTGACGAACCTACCCTTCTTCATACCAATATTAGCGCCTCTGCATACTTATGGCACCCCTGCATGCCCATGATGGCACTCCTACATACTCGTGGTGGCACCCCTGCATGTCCATGATAGCACTACATGCCCATGATGTCATTCCTACATACCCATTTTGAAACTCCTACTTACCCGTGCTGGAACTCCTACATACCCATGCTGGCACCCCGACATACCCATGCTGGCACCCCGACATACCCATGGAGATGCGAGACGAGGTAAAGAAAAGAAAACTGTTCTTTCAATTTGGTTTATTCATTAACAGTATTATACTAATTTTCTAAACAATGGCTAGAAAAATAGGATAACATTCGCCTAACAAAAGTATTTCGTTATACGAATGATATCTAGAGCGTGAGCTTAGGTCTATATGGAGGCTGAGAGAGTATGTCTATATGGAGGCTGAGAGAGTATATACATCAGGGACTTAATACATTACAGGAGCCATCTAAATTATGGAAGCTCTTAATGTGTATAATTTTCGAGATATTTAATGTTGGGGTGATGTAGCGTTGGTTGTAGTAGTGGTAGGGGGGAGTTAGTTGTGGGGATGGTGGTGGTAGTGACTGTGGTGGTGGTGAGGTTGGTGGCAGTGACTGTGGTGGTGGTGGTGGTGGTGATGTTGCTGGCAGTGATTGTGATGGTGGTGATGGTGATGTTGGTGGCAGTGACTGTTGTGGTGGTGATGTTGGTGGCAGTGGCTGTGGTGGTGGTGGTAGTGACTGGTGGTAGTGATGGTGGTAATGGTGATGTTTGTGGTGATGGTGGTGGTGAGGTTGGTGGTGATGGTGGTGGTGATGTTGGTGGTGATGGTAGTGGTGGTGATGGTAGTGATGGTGATGGTAGTGGTGGTGATGGTGATGTTGGGGGTGATGGTGGTGGTGAGGTTGATGGTGGTGGTGAGGTTGGTGGTGATGGTTAAGTTGGTGGCAGTGACTGTGGTGGTGGTGGTAGTGTTGGTGGTGGTGGTGATGTTGGTGGTAATGGTGGTGGTGAGGTTGGTGGCAGTAACTGTGGTGGTAGTGGTTGCTGGCAGTGCTCGTTGAGATTGTTGTGGGTGATGTTGGTGGTAATGGTGGTAGTGATGTTTATGGTGGTTGATAAGGATGACGGTGGTTGTAGGGTTGTAAGCGAGAGTGATGGTGGTATTAAGCATGGTGGGGGTAGTCATTGTGGTGATGATGGTGGTAGTGATGGTGGTGGTGGTGGTTGGGGCGTAGTGGTGGTGGTGTTGGTTATTGGGGTAGTGATGGTAATGGTGATAGTGATGCATGTGATGGTGGCAGTAAAGATAATGGTGGTTGTGGGGCGGTGGTGGTGGGTGATGGTGATGATGGTGGTGGTGTCTGGTATGCTAACACCAACATTCACCTGTTACCTAACCACCACACAAGTGCGTAACACCACACATGTACGAACACAATACGCCTGCATAAATCAACCTGCGTGCGTAACACAACTTGCATGTCTTACACAAAGTGTGCGCGTAACACAACACACGTGCGTAAAACGCACACAAACACGTGCGTGCCTCTACGCACACACACACGTGCGCACCTCTACGCACACAAACACGTGCGTGCCTCTACGCACACACACACGTGCGCACCTCTACGCACACAAACACGTGCGCACCTCTACGCACACAAACACGTGCGTGCCTCTACGCACACACCTGCGCTCTTGTACACACACTAGCGTGTGCTGAATACTCCCAAGGCGAGTATAGAAAATTCAGAAATATTTAGCTCACTAATTCCCTTCACGGGATCGAACAAAGTAAAAACAAATTATCTTAAAAATAATATATATATTATTATAATAAGAACAAACCGAGCAGTGGACGGGGACTCGAACAGAGCACACAAAACTGTTTTATCAAGCAGTACTTCAGACACTTAACTGTCTCAGTAGCATCAGCTGTGACCCTCCTGTCTCATCCCACACCCCCGGAAGTTACCATGATGCTCTATCTATACTTTCATAACCCACAAAGCCATGTATGACCACATATTATGTGACTATATAGTATATGTGTCTGCTACAAGCATGAACCATGATTCGAGAACCCGTCCATTCTTTGTTTATTCACTGATAGTCATGTATTACCATATATATATATATATATATATATATATATATATATATATATATATATATATATATATATATATATATATATATATATATATTAGAGTGCATGGAGTTACATATAAACTGGGCAACAAGAAAGACTTTGTTTTCTAATGTTGAATGCTTCACTGTTAAATGTATTTTTTTATGAGTGACTTTAGGGCAGTGTTTTTCAAGCAGGGTGAGCTAGGCTAGGGCCGGGATGGACCTCGCTGGCTGGGGTGACACCCATGGTGAGCTAGGCTAGGGCCGGGATGGACCTCGCTGGCTGGGGTGACACCCATGGTGAGCTAGGCTAGGGCCGGGATGGACCTCGCTGGCTGGGGTGACACCCATGGTGAGCTAGGCTAGGACCGGGATGGACCTCGCTGGCTGGGGTGACACCCATGGTGAGCTAGGCTAGGGCCGGGATGGACCTCGCTGGCTGGGGTGACACCCATGGTGAGCTAGGCTAGGGCCATGGGTGACCTTGCTGGCTGGAGTAACACCCAAGGTGAACCCGGCTACATTGGATGATATAGCAGTAGTGGTCTTCACCTGTCCTTCTAGCTTTGTATGTTCCTATGTCAGAATAGTAACTTGAGTGTGATGCTGTGTCAGCATCGCTAGGCCAGCATTAGGCCAGCCAGTAAGCAGCCTGGAGAATGCTGAGTGTCTTCACCACCAACATCACTTATGCTGAAAATCGCATAAAATACCGAAAAGTTGAAATTTAAGACACATATGTTGAACTCTTCTCCAGGCTGAGGGACTGACCACCTCAAATACTATATCTCCAAGGTTAATGGACTGATTACATCATCTCCATTTCACTACTACACTGCTGCCTCAGTATTTGACTGAAGAAGCCTATTGTGTAGGCGAAACTTTTCAACAATAAGATACCCAACTGTTGTAAATGTGTCTTAATCATCAGCAAGAGCAGCCACTGAGTGATGATGACTGATGTGTCATCAAGAGCAGCCACTGAGTGATGATGACTGATGTGTCATCAAGAGCACCCACTGAGTGATGATGACTGATGTGTCATCAAGAGCAGCCACTGAGTGATGATGACTGATGTGTCATCAAGAGCAGCCACTGAGTGATGATGACTGATGTGTCATCAAGAGCACCCACTGAGTGATGATGACTGATGTGTCATCAAGAGCAGCCACTGAGTGATGATGACTGATGTGTCATCAAGAGCACCCACTGAGTGATGATGACTGATGTGTCATCAAGAGCAACCACTGAGTGATGATGACTGATGTGTCATCAAGAGCAGCCACTGAGTGATGATGACTGATGTGTCATCAAGAGCAGCCACTGAGTGATGATGACTGATGTGTCATCAAGAGCAGCCACTGAGTGATGATGACTGATGTGTCATCAAGAGCACCCACTGAGTGATGATGACTGATGTGTCATCAAGAGCAGCCACTGAGTGATGATGACTGATGTGTCATCAAGAGCAGCCACTGAGTGATGATGACTGATGTGTCATCAAGAGCACCCACTGAGTGATGATGACTGATGTGTCATCAAGAGCAGCCACTGAGTGATGATGACTGATGTGTCAATCAAGAGCAGCCACTGAGTGATGATGACTGATGTGTCATCAAGAGCAGCCACTGAGTGATGATGACTGATGTGTCATCAAGAGCAACCACTGAGTGATGATGACTGATGTGTCATCAAGAGCAGCCACTGAGTGATGATGACTGATGTGTCATCAAGAGCAGCCACTGAGTATGATGACTGATGTGTCATCAAGAGCACCACTGAGTGATGATGACTGATGTGTCATCAAGAGCAACCACTGAGTCATGATGACTGATGTGTCATCAAGAGCACCCACTGAGTGATGATGACTGATGTGTCATCAAGAGCAGCCACTGAGTCATGATGACTGATGTGTCATCAAGAGCACCCACTGAGTGATGATGACTGATGTGTCATCAAGAGCAGCCACTGAGTGATGATGACTGATGTGTCATCAAGAGCAGCCACTGAGTGATGATCACTGATGTGTCATCAGAGCAACTGTATGATACTGATGTTCATCAAGAGCCACTGATGATGATCACTGATGTGTCATCAACAATGTTGCTTTGATTTTATTGACCAGTATTTGCTCTGGCTTGAAAAAAAGATTAATGAAAAAACACTGCATTAAAACACAAAATATTTCCCTTCACCTGATATACATGACTTGTATATATAATATATATATATATATATATATATATATATATATATATATATATATATATATATATATATATATATATATATATATATACATTGAGACCTGACTATGATACATCGATGGACCTGAAGTATAACACCGACCAGTTTAAGGTCGCTTATATCACTTGAACCTAACCACTAACCAGAAGGTGACTAATATTAAGTAACAGTTAACTTTGGCTAATATCATTTGCTGACAGGCAAAGGCACAGCCAGCTCAGGGAAGTGTGTGTGTGTGTGTGTGTGCTTGAGTGATGTATGTACGCTTGTATGTGTGGGCATGTGTACTCGCCAATATGTGGTTGCAGGAGTCGAGTCACAGCTCCTAGCCCTGCTTTGTGTGTGTGTGTGTGTGTGTGTAGGGGAACACAAACTCCTGGTATTTGGTTGGATTACTTTACTAAATAATATCAGAGGCAACTAGGTGATCACTAGCTAGGTGATCACTAGCTAGGTGATTACTAGCTAGATGAACACTAGCCAGGTGAACACTAGCTAGTTGAACACTAGCTAGGTGAGCACTAGCTAGTTTAACATTATTTACAACAATAACCAGCTTTAAAAAATCAGCTTGCCGAATACTAACTAGGTGATTACTAGATAGGTGAATACTAACTAGAACACTAGCTAGGTGAACGCTGGTTATGCATTAACTAGCTTTGAAATATACGTTTTCCTTTGCATTTCAGACACACGGAAGAGGGAAGCACTTGCTAGTGGGTGAGTGCTACTAGCAACTTGAACACTGTGTGGTAACAGAGCAGGTAAGTACTAGTTAGTAGTGTGCAAAATAAATCCTAACTAGTGCTTTGCTAGGTAAACACTAGTTAGGTAACGTATTAACAGGGGCTGGTTGAGGTAAAGGTGAATATTCAGTGTTACTAGAACGTAAACTAGGATTTCTAGCGAGTGAATACCAGATTAGTTGGTGACATCCTGTTAGGTGGTGTATTTTACAAATTAATTAATTAGGTAGTGTAGTAGGTGTCGTACCGGTGTACTAACACCAGCTTAGTACTAGGTGAACACTAGCTGCACTAGGGATAAAGCTGGTCTAGTGAGAAGCTTCGTGGAATCAGCTGGTGTCTCCAGGTGACACAGGTTATGTGGCACCTAGGCTGTGGCAGAGTTTGTGGCACCCGTAGCTGGCTGTTGGCACCTGTGATGGGTGTGCACAAGGGCGCGGTGAGGTGGGCGTGGGTACGGTGAGCTGGGCGTGGGTACGGTGAGCTGGGCGTGGGTAGTGCTGGCATGGATAGGGTGGGCGTAGTTTGGATGGGTGATGGTAGTGTTGCGTGGGTAGGGTGGGTGGGGTGGACTTGGGTGAGGGTGGGCGTGGGTGGACAGGACTAGTGAACACGCCCACACATGAGAGCGGAAGGATCGGTGAACTGCGGGAAGTACGCTGGGTATGCTGCAGCGGCTGTGGGCGCTACGTGGGTCTTATCGCCCATGGTGGGGCCAGCGGTGGGCATGGCGTGGCCCATATTGTAACCCTGCCCGCCCAAAAGACCGCCCAACTGCTCCCCACCCAGCGTAGAGAACCCGGTGTTCCAGCCACCCATGTGAGGTGACCCCACAGGTTTAACGCCACTCCAGCCGCTTTCCGTGGTCGACGATGCTGAATTCATGGAAGGCGTCATGGAAGCTGTCATGGAAGGCATGGAAGACACTGGATAGGTCATGGCGGCCATGGGAGACGACATAAGAGCGTGGGAGTTGTCAGTGAAAGCTGCAGCGCTGGGGTAGTCGTATCCGCTGGAGCTCTGCCAGGCGCTGGAGGCTGTAGAAGGGAGAAGCACGGGTTAGTAGCGCAAGATCCCAGCCAGCTGGACCCAGGAGCTAGAAGCCGGTCCCGGGAGACGAGTCAACAATAGTGGGAAAGAAGGGGAAGGAATGACTTTGAACATCACTATATCTAGCTGGCAGGACTTGAACATCATACCTAGCTGGCAGGACCTGGAACATCACCATACCTAGCTGGCAGGACTTGGGACATCACTATACCTAGCTGAGAAGACTTGAGACATCATTATAACTAGTTGGGAGGACTTGGGACATCAGTATACATAGCTGACAGGACTTGGGACATCACTTTACATAGCTGACAGGACTTGGGACATCACTATACTAACTTTGTATGGACCCTTTAGTTCAAAATGCCAAATAATCAAGAAAAAATAGTCTTCATTAAGTCAACATAACTGGGTAACAGGATACTTGTGAGTACTTACAGTGATAGGCCGCGGCTGCGGTGGCGGCTGCGACAGCGGTGTGGTCTCCTGCGGGTGGAGCGTACTGGTTCATGTAGGAGGAGGCGGCTGCGGCGGTGGGCATGGCGGCTGCCGGGGGCATGCTGGAGGAGAGTCCTGCCAGCTGCTGACTGCTCAGATGCTTCCTTAGCCTCGCCCGACGATTACTGAACCACACCTGTACCCTCGCCTCCGTCAGCTTAGCTCTGAGGGTAAACACGCCCAATGTTAACACTAACATAGCAGTTAGTTTAATATCCTTATTATGCACCCCATACCCATCCTATGGGCGGTAGTCACAAGATCACAGAGGTACATAATGGGTCCAGGGACTGGGCCGCAAAGTTTTGATGAATGGACAAGTTATAGTGGTAATGGACAAGTTACAGTGGTAATGAACAAGTTACAGTGGTAATGAACAAGTAACAGTGGTAATGAACAAGTTACAGAGGTAATGAACAAGTTACAGTGGTAATGAACAAGTTACAGTGGTAATGAACTATTTACATGTTTATATATGGTCACAATTGTAATGAGTTATTTATGCAGTCACGAATTAGGTCACACACGCCCCAAAAAAGGGGGTGATGCTTTATTGAGAGCGAGCAAAGTCAGGGTATTTTTCCAGAATGGTTTTGCTAAACACAACATATTGTGTAAATAATGTAAGTGTGAGTTTATCAAATTAAAATTTAAGTATTTTAAGTTATTCTTCAGGGAGAAATTATCTACATAACACAGACCCCACCAAGAAAATGACCTCCTTTAAATCACCCAAAAAATAAATAGTTTCGTATATATACTAATTATGCAAGGCATATTTTAAAGTCACCAGAGATTCAGTATAACTATTACATTAAGTAAAATGAATTTTTTAGGAATACAACGGCCTATGACGGCCAATACTATAAATAAGTGGATTCTATCAACACTTATGCAAGGTGTAAGTGCGGTAATGCTACCTGGCTAACCAGAGTTTCAACCAGTTTGACTCTTCGTGTACCTATCACTCAAGTTACTCATCCTAACTTCAGTTTTGCGGAGGAAATATGGGATGCCGCAAGACTCTGTGCTAACAGGAAGTACATCTTAAAACACTGACTCTTAGAACGCTCTTAGAGAAGCCATGATACGGGTGGGGTTAGAACTCATGGCAAGTGAGTGGTAAAGCTCCAGGCCAGTGCGTGAGCCACTGGGCCAGCTGGCTACAATAAGATGAGTCTTATTCTAACCCCACCCGTACCCTGGTTTGTTTACAATCACGTTATTACGATTTCGTGACTCTTAAAGAAGTAATCACGGGGACACACCCGGCAGGAAGCAAATTACACTCACTTCTGAGCCAGTTCCTCCCTGGTGTAGACGTCTGGGTACTGTGTCTTCTCGAAGGAGCGCTCCAGCACCTCCAGCTGCTCTGCAGTGAAGGTGGTCCTCGAGCGCCTCTGCTTACGCTTGAGGGGGATCCCCGGCTCACTCTCGATGTCACTCTCGTCACTGCCTCCACCTCCTGACGCAGGGAGAGTTGCAAGTATCGATAAGTTCATGTAACTAACGTTGCACTGTGTTTTCGCTCATCTTATTTACATCTTCATTGTTATAATTTAAAACAACGGGGAAAGTCTACAGTAACAGTAACAATAATAATAATTATTAGCATTAATAAAAATAAATAATATTTTAATAGATGCATTTCGGCTGGTGCAAGATCCGAGAATGGTGACCCCGTACCGCAAAAGCCCAGCGCCGTCTACCTCAATGATCCCAGACAGGTATCTATAATCCCAGCCATCTAATATCTGTTAATTAATATAAAAGGCACTTCAAGACATGAAACCTGCGTATGTGTGCACTTGTATACATGTGAATGTATTCGTGTGCACAAGTACACGTGTGTGTATGAAGACACTAAAGATGAACCCAGGTGTTTACTAATTATACTATATTATAGAGAGCAGCTTAAGTCTCTATTACAGTTAAATTTCAGCACTGAAGATTTGAAGGCAGTTAGAAGAAGCATTCCCAAGTTATCATATGAAAACTAATAATGTAGCTTCAATGAGAGCAGAAGGTTGGTACCCACACACTGTGGCCCGGAACCAGTTCGACTCTTCCACAAAGATACACCAGCTCTGGAGACTGAAAGCAAATATCCAACAAAGACCAGTATCCCAACATAAACCGTAACTTTAAGTTTGAAGGTGCTGCCAAATTGCAATTTTAAGTTAGAGACGTTAAAGTTTTGGATGAGTCGTTCTCAAATTATCGCATGAAAACTATTTTCTTCAATTTCCAATTTCAGTCAAATTAACGAATTGGCACCAAAAATCAATTAAGATTAAGGACTGAAGCCACTCAGAAGAAGCAGTCTTCAGTTATTGCATGGCAACCAATTTCTTCACTAAAATTGCCAAATTAAAACTTGCTGAACCCAAAACCCCCACTAAAGTTCCCTTCACAACAGAAGCCTCTAATAAAGGTTTCACGCACGGATATTCTCCACTTACTGTTTTGAATCTAACATTTCTAAGTTCATTGATAGTATCAGAGAATTACAAAAATTGTACCTACATACTTCGTAACACTTCCAATGGTGCATAAGACCGACAAGTTTCGTCTACACTGTAGGCTTCTTCAGTCAAATGCAGAGGCAGCAGGTGTGGAGAAGTGTTCAGCTCCATAGTCTGGAATATTGTTCCAGACTGAACACTTCTCAAGGCTAACGGACTGATTACCTCATTTTCGCTACCACTTCTTCTGCCTCTGTATTTGACTGAAGAAACCTACTGTGTAGTAAAACGTTGCAATCAAGAATAAAGATACCCAACTGTTGCATATGTGTCTTTCTCTTCAACTTACAATCTTCTTAATAGGATACACCAGCTAAGAAAATTTGAAGCTGAGCAGAAAAGGCTTTCTCTGGTTATTACTAGGTAACCAAAATCAATAATGGCTGATTCCTCAGTTCACCAGCAATTAATATATGAAGCCAGTCAAATTAGGGGTTCACAAGTTATAAACGAAAACTTTGAGGGAGGAAAAAACATTGTATTTAAGATCATAACCAGCTGTGCAATAAAGGTGTGTGCGTGTGTATAATTGCTTCGATTTGTATATAATTTACTTAAAGTCTGTTTGAAATGTTCTACAATCTTGTAAGATTTTTTAGAAACTGAAATTTCATACCATGTATGAAGTACCAGACAAGGTGTACTTGAGGGTTAAAAAAAAAAAGGCGTAAATTAGCACCTACACTGACCAGTAACACTTAAACACATCCTTTAAAAGATACATCAGCGTTAAAAGTTTGAAGCCGATAAGATGAAGCATTCAGTTACCGCACGACAACCAATATTTAAATTTTCCCAGTTTCTTCGATGAAAATGAATTGACATTTGCACTTCCTAAAATAAATTCAAAACTTTTGCTTATCATAATACACCTGCGCTTAGTGTTTGAAGACGATCAGACCATCACGGAAATAAAAACATTTAAAGTCGAAAATCAAAATTTACACAGCCCAAAATCTGTTAGAGACGGGATATTCAGTAAGTTTAATTTTAACAACCATAGAATTGACTGGGAAAAAATAAACCAAGATCTATCAGACATATCCTGGGAATCAAACATGAGCGCCCTAAATCCCCACCAGTGGCTAGAGAAGCTGAATACAGAAGCATACAAGGTATGTATGAAACACGTACCATTGAGGAAACCCAGAAGATCAGAGAGAGAGCGTAGGAGATGATGGTACAGAAGAAGAAAACGGGTTACTGAATTACTTAAAAACACAAATATGTTGCAACAGAGGAGAGAGAGAGTCTTAACCGAGAGATCATTGAATTAGAGCAAAAACTTAAGATGTCATACCTAACAGAAGAAGTACAAAGGGCCATATAGGATATTGCAAGAAACCCAAAATATCTCTATTCCTATGCAAAATCCAAGCTAAGAACTACCTGTAGAATTGGACCATTATTGAGATGAGATTCGTATATTGACGATGAACAGGAAATGAGTGAAATCCTAAAAGAACAGTATGAGTCGGTGTTCAGCAACCCACTAAATGACAGCAAGGTAGAAAATGCAGAAATATTTTTCACTCCAGCAAAAGGCCACGCAGACCAACTAACTGACATCAGTACAAATCCCATAGATTTCGAAAAAGAAATGGACAACATGCCCACTTACTCAGCACCTGGACCAGATTCATGGAATGCTCTATTTATAAAGAAGTGCAAAGTACCACTAGCACGAGCCCTCAGTATTCTTTGGAGAAAGAGCTTAGATCTAGGTGAAATACCGGAGGCCTTAAAGAGTGCAGACATAGCTCAGTGCCCCAATGCACTGTCCTGGCACCTCTGATGTTTCTCATCCTCATAGCAGACATAGATAAAAACACCCGTCACACTTTTGTATCATCATTTGCAGATAACTCTAAAATAAGCATGAAAGTCACTACGGTAGAGGACACTGAAAAATTACATTAAGACATAAGTAGGGTTTTCCAGTGGGCAGTGGACAACAACATGACGTTCAATGGTGATAAGTTCCAGCTGCTTAAGTATGGAAAGAATGAAGCACTCAAAAGGAACACTATATACAAAACTCAAGAGGGTCACCAATTAGAACGAAAGGAACACGTACAAGACCTGGGAATAATTATGTCAGCCAGGAAGATGACGGGGTGGGTATTGAGAACTTTCAAAACAAGGGAAATAATGCCGATGGTGACACTCTTCAAATCGCTAGTGCTCCCTCACTTAGAATACTGCTCAGTGCTGACGGCCCCGTTCAGGGCAGGAGAAATAGCAGAGCTGGAACAAATACAGAGATTGTTTACGGCTCACATTGAGTCAGTAAAACACCTGAATTACTGGGAACGCCTTCAAGTCTTGAACATGTACTCATTGCAGCGGAGGAGAGAGAGATACCTGATAATATATACTTGGAAAGTACTCGAGGGCCTGGTCCCAAATCTGCACACTGCCATAACAACATACTGGAGTGAGAGATATGGGAGGAAGTGTAAAATAAACCCAGTGAGGAGCAGGGGTGCGGTGGGGACAATAAGGGAGCACTGTATCAACATCCGGGGTCCCAGACTATTCAACATCTTACCAGAAGATATCAGAAAAACGGCTGGAACAAGTGTAGAAGCCTTCAAGAGGAAACTGGACAAGTATCTTCACCAGGTGCCAGATCAACCAGGCTGTGATGGGTGTGTTGGGCAGCGGGCCTCCAGCAGCAACAGCCTGATTGGCAAGGCAAGCAACAGACGAGTCTGGCTTATGGCCGGGCTCCGAGAGTAGTGAAACTCTCGAAACTCTTCAAAGATAAATCAAAGGCATATGTGTACCTTCCGTTGAGTAAAACCCACTTTTACTGAAAGTTTGAAGCTGATCGGTAGAGATATTCTCCAGTTATTCCTCGGAATCCAACAATTTCAGATTTATTAACCATGTTAGTATACTGCTAAATTTTACATCGACACAACCAAAAATTAGACCAACATCTCACCATCCTACACTAATAACATGGACAATTTCTTATAGTGTTTGAAAGTTTGAAGTCGATCCAATGAATAATTCTTAAGTTATCCCACAGGAACAAAAATCAGGAATGGTTTAAATTTGATAAATGGAATATAATAATAACAAGTGGAGATGTGAAGATCATGTAATCAATACACAAATAACCCGCACATAGAAGAGAGGAGCTTACCACGACGTTTCGGTCCGACTTGAACCATTTACAAAGTCACACTAACAAAAAGAAGAGTAGGAGGGACCGAAACGTCGTCGTAGGCTCCTCTCTTCTATGTGCGGGTTATTTGTGTATTGTTCCAGTCACGGTATTGTGCCTTTTTTTTGTTATTTATGTAATGAGTCTATCACACTCTGAGGTAGAAGAAGAATTCAGCTCATAGTCTGGAATAATGTGAGAAAAGTTCGATTTGAGAGGGACCTACGTAGCATGCTTGCTACACTGCCTCTCAGTTCTTAAATTCCTGCTCCTACTATTGGACCTCGATTCTTCTGTCGTCTTCTAGATTCTCTGCGCCTCACCTTCGGCAGTATATAAGCCTCCATTCTCGTGCTTCAGCTTCACATTGTTCCAGACTGTGGAGCTGATCTCTTCTCCAGGCTGAGGGACTGACCACCTCAAAACTACTTCTTCGAGGGTGATGGACTGATTACATCATTTTTGGATCTCCACTGCTTCTGCTGCCTCCTTTGTATTTGACTGAAGAAATCTACTGTATAGTCGAAACGTTTCGACAATAAATATACCAAACCGTTGCACATTTATCTTACGTATCCATCAGGAATGACATATATGAAACTGACCAGAAGGTTCCTGCACATGCTAATAGTTACAGGAACTTTTCCCCAAGTTACAGAACACCAGCACTGGGAATTTGAAGCAGGTCAGATGAGGCGTTATCGAATTATAACGATGTGACAAGAGCAAGGCTTTAGGAAGTAGTCAACGCCACAGTACGTCCAGGGCTTCAGGAGACTCTGGATCCACGACTCCTAGGAGAATATGCACATTGGTAGGTTCGGGGCTCCAAGAGACAGTCTGAACATTGTTGGTACAGGACTCTACGAGAGAGTATGAACACTGGAAGGTCCAGGGCTCTAAGATATAGTTTATTAAAATGCAGCTCCAGGCCTTCAAGTGACAATCTGGACACTAGTAGATACAGAACTCCGAGAGAGAGATTCTGGAGACTGGAAAGTTGAGGACTCCAAGAGACAGTCTGGACACCAGAAATTCCAGGGCTCCAAAGAGCCATGTCTGGAAAGGACAATCTGGACATTATAAGGTCCAGTGCTCGAAGAGACAGTCTGAATACTGGAATATGAAGTATAACGACGTAACTCTCTGTCATCTAAGTACTGGAAAAGGGAAACACTGAGAACGTGTAAAGTGTCTTGCAAGATTTCACTTATCTTTTTTCTTTAATGGGACTTTTCTCATAACCCTGAACGTGTAGCAGGAAATATATATGAAACTAGAAGATAATAGAGCAGCACTGTTGTATGCCTACTGGTCCAAGCTAGACCCCACTCATAACCCTTCACAATGGTATATTATGTCTAATATATTTTTAAAATAACTCTGTAATAGTGGTAGTAGTAGTAGCAGTAGTAGTACTGACACTGCTTGCCTATTTGTTCCACTCGTCTATAACTGGTTCACTAAAGTACTGCCTGCCTTCATCTTTGCGAAATCTGAATTTATCCAAGTTAAATTCATTGTTGAATACCCTCTTCCTTTGTTAAATACCCTCTTTCTCTGCTAAGTACCCTCTTTCTCTGCTAAGTACCCTCTTTCTCTGCTAAGTACCCTCTTTCTCTGCTAAGTACCCTCTTTCTCTGCTAAGTATCCTCTTTCTCTGCTGAGTACATTATTCCTCTGCTAAGTACCCTCTTTGCTAAGTTCCCTCTTTCTTTGTTAAGTAACATGTTTCATTGTTAAATACTCTCTTTCTTGATTAAATACCTTCCAAACTTTATTTACATTGATGTAGATTAAGCACACAGGATTTTTTAATGCTAAGATTATAATCTAAAACAGTTGAAAACATTGAAAAACATAAAAAATAGTGGGAAAAAATAATATCTAAACACAATTCGGAAAAAAAGAGACGCTCCATTAAAAAAAAAATGACACTAATACATTGATTTCCTCTGATGGCTCTATTAGAAATTTATTGGCTATTTGTCGGGGCGTTTTTGAATTGGCGTCACTAGAAGTGAGACTCGTATTTATTACCCAAAAAAATGGAAAAGATTCATAAGGCTTGGCAGTCCATTCATTAGCTCAACGGTCGAGGCGTGAAGAATCGGGAAGGTTAAAGCGTTCGTATATCACCTGATCTCTGCAACAATTCAATTATTTTCTCACAATTTTTAAAGAAATCATCAAGACTGACATGAACCCTGATACCAACATTGTAAAAGATTTTTCCATCGTCAGTCAAAAATCTTTGAATGAATAATAGCAGAACGAATGATTTCTTAACACTGGAGTCAAGGTCAGGAGGAAAGGTTGAAACAATTTAACCATCTCCAGTCACTGGGGAGAACAACAACAAAACAAGAGGAAAGATTTTTTTTTTGTTTGTTTCTTTAATAAAGAAAGAAGCCATCGAATCAAGTGGCAATCAAAAGTGAGCAACGAATCCATCTATCGAATAGAATATAAAATGGTGTTTGATGCTTCGTCAAACTTCTCCACGGAGTTTCAAACACTGTATTTGAGTACTGTGGTCGTGGTCTTGAGTACTGTGGTCGTGGTCTTGAGTACTGTGGTGGTGGTCTTGAGTACTGTGGTGGTGGTCTTGAGTACTGTGGTCGTGGTCTTGAGTACTGTGGTGGTGGTCTTGAGTACTGTGGTCGTGGTCTTGAGTACTGTGGTGGTGGTCTTGAGTACTGTGGTGGTGGTCTTGAGTACTGTGGTCGTGGTCTTGAGTACTGTGGTGGTGGTCTTGAGTACTGTGGTGGTGGTCTTGAGTACTGTGGTGGTGGTCTTGAGTACTGTGGTCGTGGTCTTGAGTACTGTGGTGGTGGTCTTGAGTACTGTGGTCGTGGTCTTGAGTACTGTGGTGGTGGTCTTGAGTACTGTGGTGGTGGTCTTGAGTACTGTGGTCGTGGTCTTGAGTACTGTGGTCGTGGTCTTGAGTACTGTGGTGGTGGTCTTGAGTACTGTGGTCGTGGTCTTGAGTACTGTGGTGGTGGTCTTGAGTACTGTGGTGGTGGTCTTGAGTACTGTGGTCGTGGTCTTGAGTACTGTGGTCGTGGTCTTGAGTACTGTGGTGGTGGTCTTGAGTACTGTGGTCGTGGTCTTGAGTACTGTGGTGGTGGTCTTGAGTACTGTGGTCGTGGTCTTGTGTACTGTGGTGTGGTCTTGAGTACTGTGGTGTGGTCTTGAGTACTGTGGTCGTGGTCTTAGTACTGTGGTCAGTTCATGCTGTCACTCTTCGTGCTAGTCTACGAAGTATTGCACAGCAGTACTTGCTACGCAGAAAGCAGCAGCAGCAGCAGCAGCAGCAGTAGCAGCAGCAGCAACAGCACAGCAGCAGCAGCAGCAGCAGCAGAGCAGCAGCAGCAGCAGCAGCAGCAGCAGCAGCAGTAGCAGCAGCAGACAGCACCACACCAGCAGCAGCGGGCAGCACGTGCAGCAGCAGCAGCAGCAGCAGCAGCAGTAGCAGCAGCAGCAGCACACCAGCGCAGCAGCAGCAGCAGGCAGCAGTAGCAGCAGCAGACAGCAGCAGCACACCACCAGCCACCACACCAGCAGCGAGCAGCAGCAGCAGCAGTGGCAGCAACAGCAACAGCCACCACCACCACCAGCACAGCAGCAGCAGCAGCAGCAGCAGCAGAGCAGCAGACAGACACACACACCACCACACACGCAGCAGCAGCAGCAGCAGCAGCAGCAGCTAGCAGCACAGCACACACCACCACCACCACCACCACCAGCAGCGAGCAGCAGTAGCAGCCAGCACAGCACCACACGCACAGCAGCGTGCAGCACACACACCACCACCAACACAGCAGCAGCAGCAGCAGTAGCAGCACAGCACCACCACCACCACACCACACACCGACGCACGCAGCCAGCAGCAGAGCAGCAGCAGTGAGCAGCAACAGCACCACCACCACCACCACCACCACCACCACCACCAGCCAGCCACGTAGCAGCAGCAGCGCAGCAACAGCACCACCACCACCACCACCAGCCAGCGCAGCACGCAGCAGCAGCAGCAGCAACAGCACCACCACCACCACCACCACACCAGCGCACGCAGCGCACGCAGCCAGCGCAGCCAGCCAACACACCACCACCACCACCACACACCAGCAGCAGCAGCAGCAGCAGCAGCAGCAGCAGTATTCACTCTACTACATAACAATCGTTCGCTTTCTAACGAATTTACTAAGGAGAGAGTGCTTACCCAGCCGCCCTTACTGCCAGATATCATCCTTCACTCTTAACTATTTTCTATGTTCCATGTGACTTGGGAAGAGGAGACGATGCAAAGCACCCCAGTGAAGATCAGGGATGCGATAACCACACTAAGAAAAAACTCAGTAAATGTAAGGGGACCAAGACTCTTAAACAGTCTCCCAACAAACCCCTAGCAGTCTTCAACAGGGAAACTGATAAATTCCAGATGAGTCGGACTGTGTTGCCTACCCTCGACAGTGTGCGACTGTCACCAACAACCTGCTAGATCAGACCAACAACCAGGAGGTCTGGTCTGAGACCTGGCTAAGGGGGGCGGTGACCCCCCAAGCAGACTATAGGTAACCTACTGGACAAATAGTGCTCTTGATCCAAGGAGCTTGTGCTATCCTTGAATCACACCAGATTCCCTCCCATTCCCCAAGACCCCTGCATGACCCGTACGGGTTTAGAGCTTACACGCACAGCAAGTTAAAGAATTAAATTTGGTTAAATCTTCATAAGTTCAACACCTGCCGTGTAAACAAGGAAGATTTAAACATCTGTCAGTTAAGGATGCAAACACCTGCCAGGTAATCAAAGACGATGTAAACACTTGCCAGGCAAACAAGGAGGATGCAAACACCTGGCAGGTAAACAAGAAGGATGTAAACATCTGCCAGATAAACAAGAAGGATGGAAACACCTGCTCGGCAAGCAAGGAGGATGTAAACACCTGCCAAATAAACAAGAAGGATGGAAACACCTGCTCGGCAAGCAAGGAGGATGTAAACACCTGCCAGGTAAACAAGAAGGATGGAAACACCTGCTCGGCAAGCAAGGAGGATGTAAACACCTGCCAGGTAAACAAGAAGGATGGAAACACCTGCTCGGCAAGCAAGGAGGATGTAAACACCTGCCAGGTAAACAAGAAGGATGGAAACACCTACTCGGCAAGCAAGGAGGATGTAAACACCTGCCAGGTAAACAAGAAGGATGGAAACACCTGCTCGGCAAGCAAGGAGGATGTAAACACCTGCCAGGTAAACAAGAAGGATGGAAACACCTGCTCGGCATGCAAGGAGGATGTAAACACCTGCCAGGTAAACAAGAAGGATGGAAACACCTGCCAGGTAAACAAGAAGGATGGAAACACCTGCTCGGCAAACAAGGAGAATGGAAACACCTGCCAAGTAAACAAGGAGGATGGAAACACCTGCCAAGTAAACAAGGAGGATGGAAACACCTGCCAAGTAAACAAGGAGGATGGAAACACCTGCCAAGTAAACAAGGAGGATGGAAACACCTGCCAAGTAAACAAGAAGGATGGAAACACCTGCTCGGCAAACAAGGAGGATGTAAACACCTGCCAGGTAAACAAGAAGGATGTAAACACCTGCCAGGTAAACAAGGAGGATGGAAACACCTGCCAGGTAAACAAGGAGGATGGAAACACATGCCAGGTAAACAAGGAGGAAGGAAACACCTGCCAGGTAAACAAGGAGGATGGAAACACCTGCCAAGTAAACAGAACGCTGGTTGCGAAGCACTGACCTCTTCTAATCTCTAAGCTTCCCTGGGGGCTTCCTGGGGTTCCCTGGAGGTTTGCTGGGTTTCCCTGGTATCTTGTTGGGTTTCCATGGTAGCATACTAGGGTTCCCTGTGGCCTTGCTGGGGTTTCTTGGTAAGTTGCTTGGGTTCCCTGGAGGCTCGCTAGGGTTCCATGGTAGGTTGCTGGGGTTTCCCTAGTTGCTTGCTGGGGTTCCATGGTAGCTTTCTGGGGTTCCCTAAGGGTTTGCTAGGGTTCCATTGTAGCTTTCTGGGGCTCCCTGGGGGCTTGCTGGGGTTCCTGGGGGCTTGTTGGGGTTCCCTGGTAGCTTGCTTGGGTTTCGTGAGAGCTTGATCGGGTTCTTGGGGGCTTACTGGAGTTCCTGGGATTTGCTTGGGTTCCGTGGTAGCTTATTGGGATTCACTGGAAGCTTACTGGGGTTCCCTGGGAGCTTGCAGGGGTTCCATGAGAGCTTGCTGGGGTTCCTGGGGGCTTGCTGGGGTTCCTTGGTAGCTTGTTGAGGTTCACTGGAAGCTTACTGGAGTTCCCTGGGGGCTTGCTGGGATTCCTTGGTAGCTTGCTTGGGTTCCATGAGAGCTTGCTGGGGTTCCCTGGGAGCTTGCTGGGGTTCCCAGGGAGCTTGCAGGGGTTCCATGAGAGCTTGCAGGGGTTCCATGAGAGCTTGCTGTGGTTCCTTGGGAGCTTGCTGGGGTTCCCAGGGAGCTTGCAGGGGTTCTCTGGTTGCTTGCTGCGGTTCTCTGGGAGAGCTTTCTGGGGTTCCCTGGGAGCTTGCAGGGGTTCCCTGGGAGCTTGCAGGGGTTCCCTAAGAGCTTGCAGGGGTTCCCTGGGAGATTGCAGGGGTTCCCTGGGAGCTTGCAGGGGTTCCCTGGGAGCTTGCTGGGGTTCCCTGGGAGCTTGCAGGGGTTCCCTGGGAGCTTGCAGGGGTTCCCTGGGAGCTTGCAGGGGTTCCCTGGGAGCTTGCAGGGGTTCCCTGGGAGCTTGCAGGGGTTCCCTGGGAGCTTGCAGAGGTTCCCTGGGAGCTTGCAGGGGTTCCCTGGGAGCTTGCAGGGGTTCCCTGGGAGCTTGCAGGGGTTCCGTGATATATTAAATTATTAATATATTATAATTAACTACAGTAATATAGTGTAAACAAACAATTTCAGCCTCGCAACATGGAAGAAGAATTAACAAATACTTTTCTCGTGTCATTTACCTGGAGTTTACCTGGAGAGGGTTTCGGGGGTCAACGCCCCCGCGGCTCGGTCTGAGACCAGGCCTCATTGTGGATCAGGGTCTGATCAACCAGGCTGTTACTGCTGGCCGCACGCAAACTGACGTACGAATCTCAGCCCGGTTGTCATGGACAAAGTTCCAGTAGATTTTTTAACTTCAATGCTCTTTAACCAGGACAAAAAGTGCTTGAAACTCTGAGACCGTGTTGAAACGCACGGTGTGTTAGTTAACCAAGTGTTGCTACTCTCTTCAGCCACCAGGGTTAATTGCGCTGCGTTCCGCTGCCGCCAGAGGGGTAACGAGGCGTTGTGCTCTACCTACTGAACCGTTGTGTGGGAGTCCTTGAAGTGTTGTACGTGTACATCACCTGCGTAGCAGACGTGTGCTTGTACATCCCGGGGTAGCAGAAGTGTACTTGTACATCACATGGGTAGAAGAAGTGTACATGTACACTTCTGTAAGTGGCAAACCTGTACCTATACATCCTGGGGATGGGGAGGGGGGGAGGTGAGCACAAGTGTACCTGTACATGCCAAGGGTTGACACAAGTGAGGGTAGAGTGATGTACCTGAAGTCTTGTGTTACGACTGTCTTCCAGGGAAGCTGGCTGGTGTCACCACGGTACCTCACTGGCTGGTGTCACCACGCTACCTCACTGGCTGGTGTCACCACGGTACCTCACTGGCTGGTGTCACCACGGTACCTCACTGGCTGGTGTCACCACGGTACCTCACTGGCTGGTGTCACCACGCTACCTCACTGGCTGGTGTCACCACGTCCTCACTGGCTGGTGTACCACGCTACCTCACTGGCTGGTGTCACCACGGTACCTCACTGGCTGGTGTCACCACGCTACCTCACTGGCTGGTGTCACCACGGTACCTCACTGGCTGGTGTCACCACGCTACCTCACTGGCTGGTGTCACCACGCTACCTCACTGGCTGGTGTCACCACGCTTACCCACTGGCTGGTGTCACCACGTACCTCACTGGCTGGTGTCACCACGCTACCTCACTGGCTGGTGTCACCACGTACCTCACTGGCTGGTGTCACCACGGTACCTCACTGGCTGGTGTCACCACACTACCTCACTGGCTGGTGTCACCACGCTACCTCACTGGCTGGTGTCACCACGCTACCTCACTGGCTGGTGTCACCACGGTACCTCACTGGCTGGTGTCACCACGCTACCTCACTGGCTGGTGTCACCACGGTACCTCACTGGCTGGTGTCACCACGGTACCTCACTGGCTGGTGTCACCACGCTACCTCACTGGCTGGTGTCACCACGCTACCTCACTGGCTGGTGTCACCACGGTACCTCACTGGCTGGTGTCACCACGCTACCTCACTGGCTGGTGTCACCACGTACCTCACTGGCTGGTGTCACCACGCTACCTCACTGGCTGGTGTCACCACGCTACCTCACTGGCTGGTGTCACCACGCTACCTCACTGGCTGGTGTCACCACGCTACCTCACTGGCTGGTGTCACCACGCTACCTCACTGGCTGGTGTCACCACCCTCACTGGCTGGTGTCACCACGCTACCTCACTGGCTGGTGTCACCACACTACCTCACTGGCTGGTGTCACCACGCTACCTCACTGGCTGGTGTCACCACGCTACCTCACTGGCTGGTGTCACCACACTACCTCACTGGCTGGTGTCACCACACTACCTCACTGGCTGGTGTCACCACGGTACCTCACTGGCTGGTGTCACCACGGTACCTCCCTGGCTGGTGTCACCACGGTACCTCCCTGGCTGGTGTCACCACGGTACCTCCTGGCTGGTGTCACCACGGTACCTCACTGGCTGGTGTCACCCTCACTGGCTGGTGTCACCACGCTACCTCACTGGCTGGTGTCACCACGGTACCTCACTGGCTGGTGTCACCACGGTACCTCACTGGCTGGTGTCACCACCCTCACTGGCTGGTGTCACCACGGTACCTCACTGGCTGGTGTCACCACGGTACCTCACTGGCTGTTGTCACCACGGTACCTCACTGGCTGGTGTCACAACGGTACCTCACTGGCTGGTGTCACCACCCTCACTGGCTGGTGTCACCACGCTACTATCTGTGCCACCACTGCGTGCCTTGTGTCACCACGCTACCTCACTGGCTGGTGTCACCACCTACCTCACTGGCTGGTGTCACCACGGCTACCTCACTGGCTGGTGTCACCACACTACCTCACTGGCTGGTGTCACCACGGTACCTCACTGGCTTACACACTACACGTGTGTCACCACACTACCTCACTGGCTGGTGTCACCACCGGTACCTCACTGGCTGGTGTCACCACACTACCTCACTGGCTGGTGTCACCACGGTACCTCACTGGCTGGTGTCACCACGGTACCTCAGCTGGCCACCTGGTGTGTCACCACACTACCTCACTGGCTGGTGTCACCACGGTACCTCACTGGCTGGTTCACCACGGTACCTCACTGGCTGGTGTCACAGCTACCTCACTGGCTGGTGTCACCACGGTACCTCACTGGCTGGTGTCACCACGGTACCTCACTGGCTGGTGTCACCACGGTACCTCACTGGCTGGTGTCACCACGCTACCTCACTGGCTGGTGTCACCACCCTCACTGGCTGGTGTCACCACTACCTCACTGGCTGGTGTCACCACGCTACCTCACTGGCTGGTGTCACCACTCCTCACTGGCTGGTGTCACCACACTACCACTGGCTGGTGTCACCACGTACCTCACTGGCTGGTGTCACCACGCTTCCTCACTGGCTGGTGTCACCACGCTACCTCACTGGCTGGTGTCACCACGCTACCTCACTGGCTGGTGTCACCACACTACCTCACTGGCTGGTGTCACCACGCTACCTCACTGGCTGGTGTCACCACACTCACTCACTGGCTGGTGTCACCACACTACCTCACTGGCTGGTGTCACCACGCTACCTCACTGGCTGGTG
The DNA here is from genome assembly GCA_009830355.1 of Cherax destructor. Lineage (NCBI taxonomy): Eukaryota > Metazoa > Arthropoda > Malacostraca > Decapoda > Parastacidae > Cherax > Cherax destructor. The sequence goes on from WNWK01001947.1 coordinate 76,120, forward strand.
TCACCACACTACCTCACTGGCTGGTGTCACCACACTACCTCACTGGCTGGTGTCACCACACTACCTCACTGGCTGGTGTCACCACACTACCTCACTGGCTGGTGTCACCACGCTACCTCACTGGCTGGTGTCACCACTACCTCACTGGCTGGTGTCACCACCTACCTCACTGGCTGGTGTCACCACGGTACCTCACTGGCTGGTGTCCCCACGGTACCTCACTGGCTGGTGTCACCACGGTACCTCACTGGCTGGTGTCACCACGCTACCTCACTGGCTGGTGTCACCACGGTACCTCATGGGCTGGTGTCACCACGGTCTCACTGGCTGGTGTCACCACGTCCTCACGGCTGGTGTCACCACGGTACCTCACTGGCTGGTGTCACCACGCTACCTCACTGGCTGGTGTCACCACCTACCTCACTGGCTGGTGTCACCACGTACCTCACTGGCTGGTGTCACCACGGTACCTCACTGGCTGGTGTCACCACTCCTCACTGGCTGGTGTCACCACGGTACCTCACTGGCTGGTGTCACCACGGTACCTCACTGGCTGGTGTCACCACACCTCACTGGCTGGTGTCACCACTACCTCACTGGCTGGTGTCACCACGTACCTCACTGGCTGGTGTCACCACACTACCTCACTGGCTGGTGTCACCACCTACCTCACTGGCTGGTGTCCCACGGTACCTCACTGGCTGGTGTCACCACCTACCTCACTGGCTGGTGTCACCACGGTACCTCACTGGCTGGTGTCACCACCTACCTCACTGGCTGGTGTCACCACACCTCACTGGCTGGTGTCACCACATACTCACTGGCTGGTGTCACCACGCTTCCTCACTGGCTGGTGTCACCACGCTACCTCACTGGCTGGTGTCACCACGCTACCTCACTGGCTGGTGTCACCACGCTACCTCACTGGCTGGTGTCACCACGCTACCTACCTCACTGGCTGGTGTCACCACGCTACCTCACTGGCTGGTGTCACCACGGTACCTCACTGGCTGGTGTCACCACACTACCTCACTGGCTGGTGTCACCACGCTACCTCACTGGCTGGTGTCACCACACTACCTCACTGGCTGGTGTCACCACACTACCTCACTGGCTGGTGTCACCACACTACCTCACTGGCTGGTGTCACCACACTACCTCACTCTGAAGAAACTTCCCCTCATTTCTTCTGTTGCTACTTTTGCAACATTGCACAGCTCCTGATGATGCATGGAGACGTGTGAAAGTACTTGAGCTGAAGGTTTCCATCCCACTTGATGTGTCTTATATTGTTAAGATCGCCTGTTTGCGATTATATTACACACACACACACACACACACACACACACAAGGGCACTGAAATGGATCAGGGAATACCTCACAGGGAGGCAACAACGGGTCATGGTGCGTGATGAGGTATCACAGTGGGCGCCTGTGACGAGTGGTGTACCGCAGGGGTCAGTCCTAGGACCAGTGCTATTCTTGCTATATGTGAATGACATGACGGAAGGGATAGACTCAGAAGTGTCTCTGTTCGCAGATGATGTGAAATTAATGAGGAAAATCACATCGGATGAGGACCAGGCAGGACTTCAAAGAAACTTGGACAAGCTTGACATCTGGTCTAGCAACTGGCTTCTCGAATTTAAATCCCACCAAATGCAAAGTCATGAAGATCGGAAAAAGGCAAAGAAGACCGCTGACAGAGTACAGGCTAGGTGGACAAAGGCTACAAACCTCATCTAAGGAGAAAGACCTTGGGGTGAGTATAACGCCAAGCACGTCTCCGGAAACACGCATCAACCAGATAACCGCGGCAGCATTTGGGCGACTGGCAAACCTAAGATTAGCGTTTCGTTACCTTAACAAGGAATCGTTCAAGACACTGTACACCGTGTACGTCAGGTCCATACTAGAGTATGCAGCACCAGTCTGGAACCCACACCTGGTCAAGCACGTAAAGAAACTAGAGAAAGTGCAAAGGTTTGCGACAAGGCTAGTTCCACAACTCAGGGGACTGTCCTATGAAAAAAGGTTGAGGGAAATAGGACTAACAACACTGGAGGACAGAAGGGTTAGAGGAGACATGATAACGACATACAAAATACTGCGGGGAATCGACAAGGTAGATAGTGACAGGATGTTCCAGAGAGGGAACACAGAAACAAGGGGGCACAACTGGAAGCTGAAGACTCAGATGAGTCAAAGGGATGTTATAAAGCACTTCTTCAGCCATAGAGTAGTCAGGAAGTGGAATAGTCTAGCGAACGATATAGTGGAGGCGGGAACCATACATAGTTTTAAGACAAGGTATGATAAAGCTTATGGAGCAGGGAGAGCAGAGACCCAGTAGCGGACAGCGACCACAATTAGGTGAGTACATCCACACCCACACACACATACACACACGGTCGGCAAAGCACTGCGTACCTTGTCAAAAGGTTCGTAGGTTCGAGTCTCCGTCGGCCAGAGATCAGTGTTTGTGAATATTTCGCCTGCTCTTGCGAATTCCTAGCATGCATATATATATATATATATATATATATATATATATATATATATATATATATATATATATATATATATATATATATATATATATATATATATATATATATATATTATATATATATATATATATATATATATATATATATATATATATATATATATATATATATATATATATATATGCAAAAAGATCACAGTAAACAGGTGATATCAAAATATGCAAGAAAACCACTATGAAAAAATAGAAGAATTCCAAGCGCTTTCGTGACTACTCACATTATCAAGGAACTATAACAGGAAACATGACAAGAAGGGCTTATATAAGGGGCGAGACTACACCTCACAGTCACATCACACTAACAAAGACTACACCTCACAGTAGCGTAACATCTCACGACTCTGTGAAGAGGAACATAAGAAAGGACCTGAAACTCTTCCCAAGAATTAAGATTAGTCCAATTTATCATTAAATTCTTCCCAAATTTTATTAATTATAAATTAATCCAATTTATATATATACCAAAAGAAATATTCATATTATTTTCAAAACTGCTTTTAATGAAACATGATTCTATTATATTTCTCAGAAGTTTGGTATGGCAATGGGAAATCCTCTTTCACCTGTTCTTAGTAACTTATATATGGAATTTTTCGAAACAAGATTGCTTAACACTATCCTTCCCAATAGAGCTAAGTGGTATAGATATGTTGATGAACAAATATTCTGTTAGTGGGATGGAATGTGAAAGACCTGCCTAGAATGGGCCAACAGGCCTGCTGCAGTGTTCCTCCTTTCTTATGTTCTTATGTTCTTATATTTTGTGCCTTATGCCTAAGAATGTAGATATAAACCATTTCCTTGTTAAATTAAATAGCTTAGCTCATTCTATAAATTTTACTGTTGAATTTGAAGTAAATAACTCATTGCCCTTCCTAGATGTTTTTATTATTAAGGGTAACATTGATTTTAAATTTAAAATTTACAGAAAACCTACAAATAATTGTTCCTATGTACACTATTACTCTTCACATCAAGATAGAGTTAAAGTGTCGGTTTTTTCTTCAATGTTTTTGAGAGCTTTACGTATTTGTAGTCCAGAGTTCATAGATGAAGAAATCTCTAAAATTTATGAAATAGCTAATGATTTAAAATACCCAAGAAACATAATTGATAAATCTTTTAAAATAGCTAGGAATACTTTTTACAATCCAAAAAGGGACAACCAACCTTATTCAACCAAAAATATGTTGGTTCTCCTTACCATGAAAACTTGGTTGATATGCCTTCCTTTCTTAAGAATTTTAATATCAAAGTTGTATTTAAAAATCTTGATACAGTAAAAAGACTTTTGATAAAAAATTCCCCAAAATGCTGACGGATGTGTCTATAAGATTCCCTGTAAAATATGCGATAAAGTTTATTATGGTCAAACTGGTAAAAGTCTTGAACTAAGATTAAAACAACATAAATATAGCATTAGAACTGGACAAGATTCTAATGCTCTATTTATTCATGTGAGAGACTTTAACCATCCAATTGATTTTCAAAATGCTGAGAAGGTTGTATCAAGCAAGTCCATGGTTGAGAGGAATATAATAGAATCATGTTTCATTAAAAGCAGTTTTGAAAATAATATGAATATTTCTTTTGGTTTATATAAATTGGATTCATTTATAATTAATAAAATTTTGGAAGAATTTAATGATAAATTGGACTAATCTTAATTCTTGGGAAGAGTTTCAGGTCCTTTCTTATGTTCCTCTTCACAGAGTCGTGAGATGTTACGCTACTGTGAGGTGTAGTCTTTGTTAGTGTGATGTGACTGTGAGGTGTAGTCTTGCCCTTATATAAGCCCTTCTTGTCATGTTTCCTGTTATAGTTCCTTGATAATGTGAGTAGTCACGAAAGCGCTTGGAATTCTTCTATTTTTTCATAGTGGTTTTCTTGCATATATATATATATATATATATATATATATATATATATATATATATATATATATATATATATATATATATATATATATATATATATATATATATATATATATATATATATATATATATATATATATATATATATATATATATATATATATATATATATATATATATATATATATATATATATATATATATATATATATATATATATATATATATATATATATATATATATATGGATTACTTACATATTCCTGTAAATCTTAATTTCGATGATTTATTGGATAATTAACGAATCGTATTTTTGTATATAAATGTCCAGTTTATAGTTTCTCTTCACTTTTTCAATTTTGATAAGAAGAGAGCTTTAATATATCATATATCCTGAAACTTGGAGGGAAGAGCAGGAGTTGAGAGTGTCAGGGGAAGCTTCGCTGGGACTAAAAAAAAATATCCTTCTGTATCATATCCAAAAAAATCAGAGCTGGGAGAAATTACTGGGATGATCCTGGTTGTTTCCGCCAATCTCGTGTTTGAGCAGAGACGCTTCCTGCACTCTCTTTTTTTCCCTACAACTGCATTTGTTTCCATGACATACTATCAAAGGCGCCTCAAGTAAGGTTCTTCTTTCCCCAACCACTATGGTTGTCTCCCCACCACACGTCAGCAGAGGAATCTCCACCTCTGCATTTTTCTCCCCGCCTCACGTGATCAGGGCAGCCTCGTGCGGGAAAAACTTGAAGGCCAGTAAATGCTGCGTTAGGGAAAGTTCCTTTTGTCTGGCTGAAAAATGTCTTTGTCCCTGATTCCTGAAATAATGTAATTTATTCAGCAACACAATAATGAATTTTACTGTGCAACGCAATACTGGATTTTACTGTGCAACACAAAACTTGATTTTACTGTGCAACACAATACTGGGTTTCACTCAGCAACACAATACTGGATTTCACTCAGCAACACAATACTGGGTTTCACTCAGCAACACAATACTGGGTTTTACTCAGCAACACAATACTGGATTTTACTGTGCAACACAATACTGGGTTTTACTGTGCAACACAATACTGGGTTTTACTCAGCAACATAATACTGGGTTTTACTCAGCAACACAATACTGGGTTTTACTGTGCAACATAATACTGGGTTTTACTCAGCAACACAATACTGGGTTTTACTGTGCAACACAATACTGGGTTTTACTCAGCAACACAATACTGGATTTCACTCAGCAACACAATACTGGGTTTCACTCAGCAACACAATACTGGGTTTTACTCAGCAACACAATACTGGATTTCACTGTGCAACACAATACTGGGTTTTACTCAGCAACACAATACTGGGTTTTACTGTGCAACATAAAACTGGGTTTTACTCAGCAACACAATACTGGGTTTTACTGTGCAACATAATACTGGGTTTTACTCAGCAACACAATACTGGGTTTTACTCAGCAACACAATACTGGGTTTTACTGTGCAACATAAAACTGGGTTTTACTCAGCAACACGATACTGGGTTTTACTGTGCAACACAATACTGGGTTTTACTGTGCAACATAATACTGGGTTTTACTCAGCAACACGATACTGGGTTTTACTGTGCAACACAATACTGGGTTTTACTGTGCAACACAATACTGGGTTTTACTGTGCAACATAATACTGGGTTTTACTCAGTACAATATTGGATTTCACTCAGCAACACAATACTGGATTTCACTGTGCAACACAATACTGGGTTTTACTCAGCAACACAATACTGGGTTTTACTGTGCAACATAAAACTGGGTTTTACTCAGCAACACAATACTGGGTTTTACTGTGCAACACAATACTGGGTTTTACTGAGCAACATAATACTGGGTTTTACTCAGCAACACAATACTGGGTTTTACTGTGCAACACAATACTGGGTTTTACTGTGCAACATAATACTGGGTTTTACTCAGCACAATACTGGATTTCACTCAGCAACACAATACTGGATTTCACTGTGCAACACAATACTGGGTTTTACTCAGCAACACAATACTGGGTTTTACTCAGCAACACAATACTGGGTTTTACTGTGCAACACAATACTGGGTTTTACTCAGCAACACAATACTGGATTTCACTGTGCAACACAATACTGGGGTTTACTGTGCAACACAATACTGGGTTTTACTCAGCAACACAATACTGGGTTTTACTGTGCAACACAATACTGGGTTTCACTGTGCAACACAATACTGGGTTTCACTGTGCAACACAATACTGGGTTTCACTGTGCAACACAATACTTGGTTTCACTGTGCAACACAATACTGGGTTTCACTGTGCAACACAATACTGAGTTTCACTGTGCAACACAATACTGAGTTTCACTGTGCAACACAATACTGAGTTTCACTGTGCAACACAAGGCTACCATCCACAACAGTCAGCCAGCACCAGGGTGCCTAGTTATCACCAGGTGATCATCATCATGGGGCAGCGCTAAACCCGTAGGGATTATACAGCGCCTGTAAGAGGGTGGGATGAAAGATATTCAGGCTTAATTCATGGAACTGGAACACAGATCTAGTTCCCTAGATGAAGAGCCCTTCACTAGCGTCAAGGAACCTCCCTTGAGGGAAGATATCACCACCCAACCCCAGGCTTGCACCCATCTACTTCGATTGTGAGACGAAGTGGTTGCCACTGAGCTACGAGTCGTCTGATCTCTACATGAATAGAAATGCGTCTCAGCAGGGTAGCGCATGGCAAGAGTGTGGGCGTGCACGGCCTGGGTGTGGGCGCGCACGGCCTGGGTGTGGGCGTGGGCGTATGGGTGGGTGTGGGCGCCTTGACACTCACTTAATAGCCAAGTCGTGTAACTATTAACGTCATTTTTGCTTTACATGGCTAAACATCCTTATTTCACCGCCGCCACTCGTTTACTACCGGACCCCCGCCATCATGGACCCCCGCCATCATGGACCCCCGCCATCATGACCAGACCGGCGAGGTGGTCCCTCTGGCCTCCCTGGTGGTCCCTGCAGGTACTACAGTGGTCCCTCGCTCTCCATCCTAACTTTATAGTATCGTTATAGTATCATTTGCTCTGGTACCTATACGGTGAGGCTCTTGATTTTCACATTAAAATTATTCATGGTGCAGAGTCTTCCATCCATGTTGAAAACTCTCTACATCTCACCAGACTTAAAACTTCCATTCCACGATACCACTACCATAATACACGATACCACTACCATAATACACTATACCACTACCATAATACACGATACCACTACCATAATACACGATACCACTATAATACACGATACAACTACCATAATACACGATACCACTACCATAATACACGATACCACCACTATAATACACGATAACACTACCATAATACACGATACCACTACCATAATACACGATACCACTACTATAATACACGATACCACTACCATAATACACGATACCACTACTATAATACACTATACCACTACTATAATACACGATACCTCTACCATAATACACGATACCACTATCATAATACAAGATACCACTACCATAATACACTATACAACTACTAAAATACACAATACCACTACTATAATACACAATACTACTACTATAATACACGATACCAATACCATAATACACGATACCACTACCATAATACACAATACCACTACTATACACAATACCACTACTATAATACACAATGCCACTACTACAATACACAATACCACTACTATAATACACAATACCGCTAATATAATACACAATACCACTACTATAATACACGATACCACTACTATAATACACGATACCACTACCATATTACACGATACCACTACTATAATACACGATACCACTACTATACACAATACCTCTACTATAATACACAATACCACTACTATAATACACAATACCACTACTATAATACACAATACCACTACTATAATACACAATACCACTACTATAATACACGATACCACTACTATAATACACGATGTCACTACCATAATACACGATGTCACTACCATAATACACGATACCACTACTATAATACACGATACCACTACTATAATACACGATATCACTACCATAATACACGATACCACTACTATAATACACGATGTCACTACTATAATACACGATACCACTACTATAATACACGATACCACTACTATAATACACGATACCACTACTATAATACACGATACCACTACTATAATACACGATGTCACTACCATAATACACGATATCACTACTATAATACACGATAACACTACTATAATACACGATACCACTACTATAATACACAATACCATCAATATTGAGTTAAGGTTCTGGTCTGAACTCAGACTTTTACTTGTTCTTGAATATATAAAAAACCTTTGAGAAACCACGGCAATACTAGACAATGTTTGTGCGGATGTTTATTATAGGTGATATTAGCAAAAATAATACCTATATTAATGTATAAAGTTGAAGTAACCAAGTGATTGTACTGTGAGAAAGAATCTGTGTTAAACTTACCCTCTGAATGATAGGGGGTTAAGTTTGTTATAACTTAATCTTAAGTTATATGTTTACTTTCTTGTGCTAAAACACGTAACCAACTGTAGTTTAACCTTTAATAAGCTAGTCTAACCTTAAATAAATAATTTCGTGCATTGTAGCGTGGAGAACTATGTCAAATTCTGCTGTACAGAGAAATTTACATATATAACTGTGAGAAGAACTTGCTGCTCCAGAGGTACATATGGAAATGGCGTGTTATTTTCTTTAATGTTGTCTGTGATTGGCCGGGTATATGGGACGACTGATGTGTTACTGGTCAGCTGTGACAGTGCTAACCCTTGCTTGGCCCTTCTATGACTCTTAAAGTAAACATCTGCTTAAGAAATAACTATCATTGCCGCAGTTCACAGAGGTTATTTACACCATCATACATAAGTGAACAGCTCAATTCAGACCAGCATCTAAATTATATATATGTATATATATATATATATATATATATATATATATATATATATATATATATATATATATATATATATATATATATATATATATATATATATATATAAATTATATACATACATATATATATATATATATATATATATATATATATATATATAATATATATATATATATATATATATATAAATATATATACATATATATATATATATATATATATATATATATATATATATATATATATATATGATGCAAGTAACCGCATACGAGAGATAACAGATTAAAAAAAAGTCCTTTTCACTATTGCAAGCTTGAGAAAGTGTTGGCTGCAACGCTAGAGGCCTAGACAAATATTTCTTTATGTGTCCACTCTGAACTGAGGTCCTCTTCAGCTGACATAAAAAAAATTAATATGGAACATTTTTACATGGAAAGAAGGTATCAATTTCACCTCGTGAGTGGAACAACACATCTCAGGTTTGACACATCAGGGCAGGTTTGGAATGTTGGATTTGGATGTGGAGGCTTAAGGTGGGTGTTGAAATATAATGTTGTCCCCGATACCAGATGCTCTCTGAGCGGCTGTCAGGGTAAGCAGGACTTCATTATGCTTTTTAAGGAAGTATTTCTTTGGATAAAAGGACACGCACTGTTGTGATCCAGGGAGCTATTTTGGCATGCTTAGAGCATTGAGAGTAACTTGTGGTTAACGTTGCTCATAACTTGTGATTAGCATTGGTCAATCCTTGTAACTTGCAGTTAGCATTATTCAAACCTTGTAACTTGTTAGCCTTGATCAAACTTTTACAGAACTTAACTAGTAGTTAACCTTGCTCACACCTCGTAACTTGTGGTTAAAGTTGCTTAAACCTTGTAACTTGTAATAAGCTTTGCTCAAACCTGGTAACCTGTAGTTAGCATTGCTCCACCTGAACCTGTAGTTAGCATTGCTCACCTGTAACCTTAGTTAGCATTGCTCACACCTGGTAACCTTAGTAGCATTGCTCACACCTGGTAACCTGTAGTTAGCATTGCTCACACCTGGTAACCTGTAGTTAGCATTGCTCACACCTGGTAACCTGTAGTTAGCATTGCTCACACCTGGTAACCTGTAGTTAGCATTGCTCACACCTGGTAACCTGTAGTTAGCATTGCTCACACCTGGTAACCTGTAGTTAGCATTGCTCACACCTGGTAACCTGCAGTTAGCATTGCTCACACCTGGTAACCTGTAGTTAGCATTGCTCACACCTGGTAACCTGTAGTTAGCATTGCTCACACCTGGTAACCTGTAGTTAGCATTGCTCACACCTGGTAGCCTGTAGTTAGCATTGCTCACACCTTATAACCTGTAGTTAGCATTGCTCACACCTTATAACCTGTAGTTAGCATTGCTCACACCTTGTAACCTGTAGTTAGCATTGCTCACACCTTGTAACCTGTAGTTAGCATTGCTCACACCTGGTAACCTGTAGTTAGCATTGCTCACACCTGGTAACCTGTAGTTAGCATTGCTCACACCTATAACCTGTAGTTAGCATTGCTCACACCTTATAACCTGTAGTTAGCATTGCTCACACCTTATAACCTGTAGTTAGCATTGCTCACACCTTATAACCTGTAGTTAGCATTGCTCACACCTTATAACCTGTAGTTAGCATTGCTCACACCTTAACCTGTAGTTAGCATTGCTCACACCTTAAACCTGTAGTTAGCATTGCTCAAACCTGGTAACCAGTAGTTAGCATTGCTCACACCTGGTAACCTGTAGTTAGCATTGCTCACACCTGATAACCTGTAGTTAGCATTGCTCACACCTTATAACCTGTAGTTAGCATTGCTCACACCTTATAACCTGTAGTTAGCATTGCTCACACCATGATTAACGAAACTTTTCGGGCCTCCTTATTTTAAAAGCGTGTTGTGATCATATATTTTCAAAGTTCAGTGTTGCAGGACGGTAAATTCAGAGTCCTGGTGACTCAGACACATGGATACAGAAAACCTTGAGAAAGATACGTGGATAGAGAAAGTCTTAACAAAGACACATGGAGAGAGTTTACCTTTTATTTGGCAGTTCTGTCTTTGTGTACGTTAGGTTAGGTTAGATCACGTTAGGTTACGTTAGGCTAGGTTAGGTTAAGTTAGATCAGGTTAGGTTAGGTTAGGTTAGATCACGTTAGATTAGGTTAAGTTAGATCAGGTTAGGTTAGGCTAAGTTAGATCAAGTTAGGTTAGGTTAGGTTAAGTTAGATGAGGTTAAGTTAAGTCAGGTGAAGGTGTGTCAGTAGATGGAAAGTATACCATATCGACGTCTTAATGAAAAATATGAAAAAATTGTCATAATAACAATCATAATTTTTAAAGGGGTGGATCGGTGAACCAGCGGAAGGCCTCGGTCAGATGATCAAAAGCTCCAGCGGCGGGTTATGTGACTAAGACACGCGTCAGGAAACGCTTGTCCTGTTTCCTGACCAATCTTACCTAACATAACCTTAATGAAAAACACATGTGCAACACTTGGGTATGTTTTACTCTTGAGGCATCTCTCAAATATGGATGCTCAGGTGTTGTACATGTGTCTTTTGTATTCATCAAGGCTTACTGTGTCCATATATATTTGATCCACCAGTTAACGGCTCCTGCCTGAGACGCATACCGTAGAGTCGTCAGGAACAAGATAGCTACGATGTCTGGTTTTACCCGATACATGATAGAAGCCACCAGTATGTGACTGTCACACCCCACACGTGACATGAGCCACCCGTATGTGACTGTCACACCCCACACATGACATGAGCCACCAGTATGTGACTGTCACACCCCACACATGACATGAGCCACCAGTATGTGACTGTCACACCCCACACATGACATGAGCCACCAGTATGTGACTGTCACACCCCACACATGACATGAGCCACCCGTATGTGACTGTCACACCCCACACATGACATAAGAACATAAGACAGAAGGAACACTGCAGCAGGCCTGCTGGCCCAAGCGAGGCAGGTCTAATTTTCCTATAGGCTTAAGCCAGTGCCATAACCCATTCAGGTCAGGTCACGCTCACTTAAGGAAGGAGCACGGCATCTGACCTAGTGGCACAAGCTAGTCAGGTCCAACTCACACCCACCCACACCCACTCATGTATTTATCTAGCCTATTTTTAAAACTACACAACGTCTTAGCATCTATGACGGTACTCGGGAGTTTGTTCCACTCATCCACAACTCTATTACCAAACCAATGTAGATAAATGCAAGGTTCTGAAGCTCGGGAGTGTCCATAACCCAAGCACTTATAAGTTAAATAACGTAGAACTTAGCCATACAGATTGCGAGAAGGACTTGGGGGTGATGGTAAGCAGCAACCTTAAACCAAGACAGCAATGCCTAAGCGTACGTAATAAGGCAAATAGATTACTGGGATTTATATCAAGAAGTGTTAGCAACAGAAGTCCAGAGGTTATATTACAGCTTTATACATCATTAGTAAGGCCTCACCTAGATTACGCAGCTCAGTTCTGGTCTCCATATTACAGAATGGACATAAATTCGTTAGAAAACATTCAGCGTAGAATGACTAAATTAATACATAGCATTAGAAATCTTCCTTACGAAGAAAGATTGAAGACCCTAAAATTACATTCACTTGTAAGACGTAGAATGAGGGAGACATGATCGAGGTATACAAGTGGAAAATGGGTATTAACAAGGGGATATAAATAAGGTCTTGAGGATATCTCTCCAAGAGAGAACCCGCAATAATGGATTCAAGTTAGATAAGTTTAGATTTAGAAAGGATATAGGAAAGTATTGGTTTGGAAATAGGGTAGTTGATGAGTGGAACAGTCTGCCTAGTAGGGTTATTGAAGCTAGGACCTTGGGTAGTTTCAAATTTAGGTTGGATAGATTCATGAGTGGGAGGGGTTGGATTTGAGTGGGACTCGCGCATGAGTGGGAAGAATTGTCAAAGCTTATTTCTTGGGTAGCATTGAAAATTGGGTTGAGCAAATATTCTGTTAGTGGGACGGATTGTGAAGGACCTGCCTAGTATGGGCCAACAGGCCTGCTGCAGTGTTCCTCCTTTCTTATGTTCTTATGTTCTTATGTTCTATATCCTTCCTGAATCTGAACTTTTCCAACTTGAAACCATTGCTGCGAGTCCTGTCTTGGCTGGATATTTTCAGCACGCTATTTACATCCCCTTTATTTATTCCTGTTTTCCATTTATACACCTCAATCATATCCCCCCTAATTCTACGCCTTTCTAGAGAGTGCAGATTCAGGGCCTCAGTCTATCCTCATAGGGAAGATTTCTGATACATGGGATCAACTTAGTCATCCTCCTCTGTACGTTTTCCAGTGCATTTATATCCATTCTGTAATACGGTGACCAAAACTGTGCAGCGTAATCTAGATGAGGCCCACACATGAGATGAGCCGCCTGAATTACAGTCTGTCACAATGTTACAGTCCGTCACAATGTTACAGTCCGTCACAATGTTACAGTCCGTCACAATTTTACATAACGAGGTTGTTACTGAGGAAATATTTATGTTTCCACCTGAATATTCACGGAAATATTAAGTAAATTATTCCCTCCAGCAATATTAATAATAGCCACTATTTTCAGATGCACTTGTGCCTAAAGTTGCTTGTTGCTTAAACTGTCATGTGTGTTACTGCGGTATCTGGAAATAGATCGTGTGGAACGATGCAGTAAAGGTCAGTATTGCCTGACCCGGATTTCTGGCGTGGTTGTCTTTGGTTTTATGCGCGTAAGGCAAAATTTGGCGGGTAAAACATTTGACTGTGAAACAAGGGTACGCGCCCAACAATGGCGGCAGTGACGCGACCACGCTGGTGATGCAGGCGGCAGTGACGCGACCACGCTGGTGACGGAGGCGGCAGTGACGCGACCACGCTGGTGATGCAGGCGGCAGTGACGCAACCAGGCTGGTGACGGAGGCGGCAGTGACGCGACCACGCTGGTGATGCAGGCGGCAGTGACGCGACCAGGCTGGTGATGCAGGCGGCAGTGACGCGACCACGCTGGTGATGCAGGCGGCAGTGACGCGACCACGCTGGTGATGCGAGGCGGCAGTGACGCGACCACGCTGGTGATGCAGGCGGCAGTGACGCGACCACGCTGGTGACGGAGGCGGCAGTGACGCGACCACGCTGGTGATGGAGGGGGCAGTGACGCAACCAAGCTGGTGACGGAGGCGGCAGTGACGCGACCACGCTGGTGACGGAGTCGGCAGTGACGCGACCACGCTGGTGACGGAGTCGGCAGTGACGCGACCACGCTGGTGATGCAGGCGGCAGTGACGCGACCACGCTGGTGACGGTGGGCAGCGGATGAGCGCAGACACCGCTTGACAGCGGTGACGGAGGAGGGCGGCAGTGACGCAACCACGCTGGTGACGGAGGCGGCAGTGACGCGACCACGCTGGTGATGGAGGGGCAGTGACGCAACCACGCTGGTGACGGAGGCGGCAGTGACGCAACCACGCTGGTGACGGAGGCGGGTGACGCATCCACGCTGGTGACGGAGGCGGCAGTGACGCAACCACGCTGGTGACGGAGGCGGCAGTGACGCGACCACGCTGGTGATGGAGGGGGCAGTGACGCAACCACGCTGGTGACGGAGCGGCAGTGACGCAACCAGACTGGTGACGGAGGCGAGAGTGACGCAACTCATGGGTACTGGGTCACTCACATGAAGAATACCAGACTCATGGGTACTGGATTTAGGGTCATCGTTCACATTATAATACCCAACACATGGGTACTGTTTGGGATCAAAGAGAATTAAACTAGAAAAATATACCCAGAAATTTTGAATTATTATTATTATTATTATTATTATTTATCGGGAACCTTTAAATGGTTGCCTGAACTATTTGCTTTTTCTTTCTTTTTACTTCCAATTTTTCGTTTTTATTTCTCTCATAACTCTAGGCTCTGGTGACTTCCAAGTCACTCTGCAAGATCTAACATTAAACATGTTGGTTCCTCATTCGACAGATGTTGAGAGTGATATTAAAGTGTGTAGGGGGATACCTGCCACTTTTATGTGAGTAGGGGGATACCTGCCACTTTTATGTGTGTAGGGGATACCTGCCACTTTTATGTGTGTAGGGGGATACCTGCCACTTTTATGTGTGTAGGGGGATACCTGCCACTTTTATGTGTGTAGGGGGATACCTGCCACTTTTATGTGTGTAGGGGGATACCTGCCACTTTTATGTGTGTAGGGGGATACCTGTCACTTTTATGTGTGTAGGGGGATACCTGCCATTTTTATGTGTGTAGGGGGATACCTGCCACTTTTATGTGTGTAGGGGGATACCTGCCACTTTTATGTGTGTAGGGGGATACCTGTCACTTTTATGTGTGTAGGGGGATACCTGCCACTTTTATGTGTAGGGGGATACCTGCCACTATTATGAGTGTTATATTTGAGTCTGACTCTTCCGAATGGTTTTAATATATAACTGACGATGTATCTTACAGCCCGGGCACAGCTCACTTGGTTTATTTTCTACATGGGGAATTTGCCTATGCAATAGATTTACACAAAATAACCCGTACATAGGGGAGAGGAGCTTACCACGACGTTTCGGTCCGACTTGGTCCATTTATAAAGTTACTCTTAACACAAAAGTGAGGGAGCCAGTATATACAGGGGTCTGTATATACTGGCTCCCTCAGTCTTGTGTGTCAGTGTGACTTTGTTAATGGGATTGAGACGTCGTCATGAGCTTCTGTCTCCGCTGTTCGGGTTATTTGTGTATTGTTCCAGTCACGGTATTGTGATTTTTGTTATTTATGCACTAAATTTTTGTTATAAAATCTGGAATAGTTGAGATCCGTATGATAACTAAAGAATGCCTCTCCTGATAGCCTTCAAATTTTCAGTTATGGCGAGTTTTTCAGAAGACAACGTTCGCTTTGTTATTGACCTCCATAATTCCCAATTTATTATATTCAATAAATTGTTGTGATTTTCCACTCAATAAGTAAAGAAAACCTCATCTTCTAGGCTTCAAAATATTAACATTTTTGAGTGACATAGAAAGACGCCCTCTAAGTTTACATTGATTTGATGCAAATTTGAAAATTTTAGTGTAATTGTTAAAATTCTGTTAATTGTCTTATTCGGAGCAATCCCTGGAGAATGCCTTTTCTGATAGTCTTCAAATTTTCTATGTTATTGGGCTTAACTTAAAGGAATTGTAGAGAATTTTAAATGTAATGAAACTGCCAAATAATAATTGTTACATAATGAAAACTGACTTTTTTTTAATAACGTTTTAGATATTTATAAGTTAAGGAGAAGACAAGACGTCATTGTAAGCTCTAGGGTTCTCGTGAGGACGAGACGTCATTGTAAGCTCTAGTGTTCTCGTGAGGACGAGACGTCATTGTAAGCTCCAGTGTTCTCGTGAGGACGTCATTGTAAGCTCTAGTGTTCTCGTAAGGACGAGACGTCATTGTAAGCTCTAGTGTTCTCGTGAGGACGAGACGTCATTGTAAGCTCTAGTGTTCTCGTGAGGACGAGACGTCATTGTAAGCTCCAGTGTTCTCGAGAGGATGAGACGTCATTGTAAGCTCCAGTGTTCTCGTGAGGACGAGACGTCATTGTAAGCTCCAGTGTTCTCGTGAGGACGACACGTCATTGTAAGCTCCAGTGTTCTCGTGAGGACGAGACGTCATTGTAAGCTCCAGTGTTCTCGTGAGGACGAGACGTCATTGTAAGCTCCAGTGTTCTCGTGAGGACGAGACGTCATTGTAAGCTCCAGTGTTCTCGTGAGGACGAGACGTCATTGTAAGCTCCAGTGTTCTCGTGAGGACGAGACGTCATTGTAAGCTCCAGTGTTCTCGTGAGGACGAGACGTCATTGTAAGCTAGTGTTCTCGTGAGGACGAGACGTCATTGTAAGCTCTAGGGTTCTCGTGAGGACGAGACGTCATTGTAAGCTCTAGTGTTCTCGTGAGGACGAGACGTCATTGTAAGCTCCAGTGTTCTCGTGAGGACGTCATTGTAAGCTCTAGTGTTCTCGTAAGGACGAGACGTCATTGTAAGCTCTAGTGTTCTCGTGAGGACGAGACGTCATTGTAAGCTCTAGTGTTCTCGTGAGGACGAGACGTCATTGTAAGCTCCAGTGTTCTCGAGAGGATGAGACGTCATTGTAAGCTCCAGTGTTCTCGTGAGGACGAGACGTCATTGTAAGCTCCAGTGTTCTCGTGAGGACGACACGTCATTGTAAGCTCCAGTGTTCTCGTGAGGACGAGACGTCATTGTAAGCTCCAGTGTTCTCGTGAGGACGAGACGTCATTGTAAGCTCCAGTGTTCTCGTGAGGACGAGACGTCATTGTAAGCTCCAGTGTTCTCGTGAGGACGAGACGTCATTGTAAGCTCCAGTGTTCTCGTGAGGACGAGACGTCATTGTAAGCTCCAGTGTTCTCGTGAGGACGAGACGTCATTGTAAGCTCCAGTGTTCTCGTGAGGACGAGACGTCATTGTAAGCTAGTGTTCTCGTGAGGACGAGACGTCATTGTAAGCTCCAGTGTTCTCGTGAGGACGAGACGTCATTGTAAGCTCCAGTGTTCTCGTGAGGACGAGACGTCATTGTAAGCTCCAGTGTTCTCGTGAGGACGAGACGTCATTGTAAGCTCCAGTGTTCTCGTGAGGACGAGACGTCATTGTAAGCTCCAGTGTTCTCGTGAGGACGAGACGTCATTGTAAGCTCCAGTGTTCTCGTGAGGACGAGACGTCATTGTAAGCTCCAGTGTTCTCGTGAGGACGAGACGTCATTGTAAGCTCCAGTGTTCTCGTGAGGACGAGACGTCATTGTAAGCTCCAGTGTTCTCGTGAGGACGAGACGTCATTGTAAGCTCCAGTGTTCTCGTGAGGACGAGACGTCATTGTAAGCTCCAGTGTTCTCGTGAGGACGAGACGTCATTGTAAGCTCCAGTGTTCTCGTGAGGACGAGACGTCATTGTAAGCTCCAGTGTTCTCGTGAGGACGAGACGTCATTGTAAGCTCCAGTGTTCTCGTGAGGACGAGACGTCATTGTAAGCTCCAGTGTTCTCGTGAGGACGAGACGTCATTGTAAGCTAGTGTTCTCGTGAGGACGAGACGTCATTGTAAGCTCCAGTGTTCTCGTGAGGACGAGACGTCATTGTAAGCTCCAGTGTTCTCGTGAGGACGAGACGTCATTGTAAGCTCCAGTGTTCTCGTGAGGATGAGACGTCATTGTAAGCTCCAGTGTTCTCGTGAGGACGAGACGTCATTGTAAGCTCCAGTGTTCTCGTGAGGACGAGACGTCATTGTAAGCTCCAGTGTTCTCGTGAGGACGAGACGTCATTGTAAGCTAGTGTTCTCGTGAGGACGAGACGTCATTGTAAGCTCCAGTGTTCTCGTGAGGACGAGACGTCATTGTAAGCTCCAGTGTTCTCGTGAGCACGAGACGTCATTGTAAGCTCCAGTGTTCTCGTGAGGACGAGACGTCATTGTAAGCTCCAGTGTTCTCGTGAGGACGAGACGTCATTGTAAGCTCCAGTGTTCTCGTGAGGACGAGACGTCATTGTAAGCTCCAGTGTTCTCGTGAGGACGAGAAGTCATTGTAAGCTCCAGTGTTCTCGTGAGGACGAGACGTCATTGTAAGCTAGTGTTCTCGTGAGGACGAGACGTCATTGTAAGCTCCAGTGTTCTCGTGAGGACGAGACGTCATTGTAAGCTCCAGTGTTCTCGTGAGGACGAGACGTCATTGTAAGCTCCAGTGTTCTCGTGAGGACGAGACGTCATTGTAAGCTCCAGTGTTCTCGTGAGGACGAGACGTCATTGTAAGCTCCAGTGTTCTCGTGAGGACGAGACGTCATTGTAAGCTAGTGTTCTCGTGAGGACGAGACGTCATTGTAAGCTCCAGTGTTCTCGTGAGGACGAGACGTCATTGTAAGCTCCAGTGTTCTCGTGAGAACGAGACGTCATTGTAAGCTCCAGTGTTCTCGTGAGGACGAGACGTCATTGTAAGCTCCAGTGTTCTCGTGAGGACGAGACGTCATTGTAAGCTCCAGTGTTCTCGTGAGGACGAGACGTCATTGTAAGCTCCAGTGTTCTCGTGAGGACGAGACGTCATTGTAAGCTCCAGTGTTCTCGTGAGGACGAGACGTCATTGTAAGCTCCAGTGTTCTCGTGAGGACGAGACGTCATTGTAAGCTCAGTGTTCTCGTGAGGACGAGACGTCATTGTAAGCTCCAGTGTTCTCGTGAGGACGAGACGTCATTGTAAGCTCCAGTGTTCTCGTGAGGACGAGACGTCATTGTAAGCTCCAGTGTTCTCGTGAGGACGAGACGTCATTGTAAGCTCCAGTGTTCTCGTGAGGACGAGACGTCATTGTAAGCTCCAGTGTTCTCGTGAGGACGAGACGTCATTGTAAGCTCCAGTGTTCTCGTGAGGACGAGACGTCATTGTAAGCTCCAGTGTTCTCGTGAGGACGAGACGTCATTGTAAGCTCCAGTGTTCTCGTGAGGACGAGACGTCATTGTAAGCTCCAGTGTTCTCGTGAGGACGAGACGTCATTGTAAGCTCCAGTGTTCTCGTGAGGACGAGACGTCATTGTAAGCTCCAGTGTTCTCGTGAGGACGAGACGTCATTGTAAGCTCCAGTGTTCTCGTGAGGACGAGACGTCATTGTAAGCTCCAGTGTTCTCGTGAGGACGAGACGTCATTGTAAGCTCCAGTGTTCTCGTGAGGACGAGACGTCATTGTAAGCTCCAGTGTTCTCGTGAGGACGAGACGTCATTGTAAGCTCCAGTTTCTCGTGAGGACGAGACGTCATTGTAAGCTCCAGTGTTCTCGTGAGGACGAGACGTCATTGTAAGCTCCAGTGTTCTCGTGAGGACGAGACGTCATTGTAAGCTCAGTGTTCTCGGTGAGGACGAGACGTCATTGTAAGCTCTAGTGTTCTGTGAGGACGAGACGTCATTGTAAGCTCCAGTGTTCTCGTGAGGACGAGACGTCATTGTAAGCTCAGTGTTCTCGTGAGGACGAGACGTCATTGTAAGCTCCAGTGTCCTCGTCTTCCACTAACTTCCTCCAAGACTTTATAACCTGAGAACGCCTTATCCGATCTCCTTCAAATCTTCATCAATGATTAATTTAACAAGTGAAAGTTCGTGGGACAATTAACAAGTTTAATTTAACACAGAACATTACCAAAATATGTTTCCCTGAGATAACTTTATAATTCTTCTGACTGGCTACAAAATTTCGACAGTGGTGTTTCCTACTTAGAATAAGATTGGTATTGTTACTGGTGTGTCTAGGTGCCATGTTTACATTCTCAAAATAGAATGGTAATATATTCCATTATATTACTGGATTATGCTTCCTGCAGGTGTGTCTTGATGCCGGTGAACGATTGAGGAACTGACTTTGTTTTTCCCTTGCTGGCATGGAATCTGCCTCCCATACACAATTTGACCCCCTTAAAGTGTAACGCTTTCCCAGGGAAAAAAAATATTATCGGAGTCAATCTTAATGGCTGCTGCATCGTTTGAAATGGATGATAAGGTTTTTTTTTGGGGGGAGGGGGGCGGGATAGGCAGTGTAAGGGCAAATTTTGTTGGGTTCAGTAGAGTAACTGCAGTATGTCTCTTCTGATCAGAAATAAGTCACTGTTTGACTTTATTTTGGTTATCCCAGCTTAAATCTATGTAATGTAATATTATATCCACGTAACACCACTCCAAAAACTGGTGTGTAACCAAAGATAAAATAAAACTTAGCTACTTAAACCTTAAATGCTGGCGGATCTTTCTTAAAGAAAAGTTTGAATTGTTTTTGCCTGTGTAGGTTCCAGTTTGACATTTTCTTAAGAAATTGAGAAGCTTGAAATGCTGCTTTTCATAAGATAACTTCTGATTGTCGCAT
>WNWK01001947.1:102500-239204 GCA_009830355.1 Cherax destructor
ACACCAAGTGGAGCAACTTAAACACCAAGTGGAGCAACTTAAACACCAAGTGGAGCAACTTAAACACCAAGTGGAGCAACTTAAACACCAAGTGGAGCAACTTAAACACCAAGTGGAGCAACTTAAACACCAAGTGGAGCAACTTAAACACCAAGTGGAGCAACTTAAACACCAAGTGGAGCAACTTAAACACCAAGTGGAGCAACTTAAACACCAAGTGGAGCAACTTAAACACCAAGTGGAGCAACTTAAACACCAAGTGGAGCAACTTAAACACCAAGTGGAGCAACTTAAACACCAAGTGGAGCAACTTAAACACCAAGTGGAGAAACTTAAACACCAAGTGGAGCAACTTTAACACCAAGTGGAGCAACTTTAACACCAAGTGGAGCAAACTTAAACACCAAGTGGAGCAACTTAAACACCAAGTGGAGCAACTTAAACACCAAGTGGAGCAAGAGAATATTATTTTGCAACGAGAACCCTGAGAAGACGCTCCATGTGACTTCCCACTAAAAACTTGTCACCCACGTAAGCAACCCAAGTTGACCCCTACAGCGATTGAAAAGCTTTGAAAATGGGCTAAGAAGTTGTCTAACTTCACTGCAGATGACTGGAAATCGACAAGTAAGTCAAAGTTTGATAATCGCGAATTTGCTACATTATCAGTAATTTGAACGTTCGACAAAATTTGTATGGCAGACTTCGACATTTTTCATACCTCCTACAAATGTCTATCTTACTTTCTTTGCAAATTTATTTCAGTAATGAATCGGTGTTTTAAGTAATGTGTGACAAATCTCAGTTTGTAAGATGTGTCACTGAGGAATTACATCCTGAATGTGTGGTGAGCACCATTAAACATCAAACATCTGTGATGGTCTGGTCTTCAACAATACACAGCGAGGCTGTATATTGTTGAAGGTGCCATGCGACAGGATCACTACAGAAGAGTGTTAGAAACTAGACTCATTCTTCAGATATGTGACCGGTTTCAAAGTGAAGAATCATTCCATCTTTACGCAGGATGGACCTCCATGACACACAGAAAAATATGTCAAAGAATTTCTTGATTCACGAAATATTCCTCTTGGTGATTGACCAGGTAATTCACCTGATATGAATCCAGTAGAGGTTTTATGGGAAACAGTTCAAAGATGAGTATAGAACCATGATGACGAGGCATGCTTATGCAGGTACGGCCTAACCATGCCTCCACTCATCGCTTCTCTAATTAAGGCTAAAAGTGGACCAAGTAAGTATTAAATGTGTGGAATATATGTTCAATACATTCAAGAAAACTGTTATAACTGTATCGTTCATCCTACATGTTATAATACAACACAGTTTTCTTGAATGTATTGAACATATATTCTACACATTTAATACTTATCTATCTATATATATATATATATATATATATATATATATAGTGAAATTCCAAGCTATTTTGTGACTTCTCACATTATCAAGGAACTATAAAAATAAAAGGTTAACAGGAAGGCATATATCCAGGCATTGTATTGCCCACCTCCAGGACTCAAGTCCGGTTAACCAGTTTCCCTGAATCCCTTCACAAAATATTACCCTGCTCTCACTCCAACAGCTCATCAAGTCCCAAAAACCCTTCGTCTACTCTCATTCATAGCTAACACGTTCACACATGTCTGCTTTAATTCTATGCCCCTTTCACACAAAACCTTTACCCCCCCCCCCTCCTATCCTTTCCTAGGACGACCCCTACCTCGCATTTCCTCCACTACAGATTTATACACCCTCCAAGTCATCCTATTTTGCTCTATCCTCTCTAAATGACCAAATCATCTCAACAAACCCTCTTCAACCCTCTGAATACTACTTTTAGTAATGCCACACCTCCTAATAATTTCCACACTACGAATTCTCTGCATAATATTTACGCCACACATTGTCCTTGGATACGACATAAGAACATAAGAATGGAGGAACACTGCAGAAGGCCTACCGGCCCATACAAGGCAGGTCCTTATCAACGACATCTCCACTGTCTCCAGCCTCCTTCTCGCTGCAACATTTACAACCCATGCTTCACACTCATATAAGAGTGTTGGTACCTCTATACTCTCATACATTCCCTTCTTTGCCTCCATGGATAATTTTCTGTCTCCACAGTTACCTCAATACACCACCCACCTTTTTCCCCTTCATCATTTCTATGGTTTACCTCGTCCTTCATATATATGGTGTGTGTGTGTGTGTGTGTGTACTCGACGATTTGTGTTTGCAGGGGTCGAGACTTAGCTCCTAAACCTACCTCCAGGACCGCTTTGATGGGCTTCACAGATTCTTGGCCTTACATCTACTCCTAAAGCTGTGTAGTGAATTTGCCTCAACTGCTTCATCTGAGTCATTCCACTTGTCAATCACCCTGAAATACTTCCTTACTTCCTGACTTCCCTGTGGCTCTTTGAAGTCTTCAACTTCCACCTGTGTACCCTTGATCTTGCAACTCAAAATTCAAACAATCTGTCCCCATTTTTCATTGTCGATTTTCCTTAAGACTTTGCACGTAGTAGTCATGTCTTCCCTTGGCCTTCTTTAAGGTGGCCAGGTTCATTTCCTTCAACCTCTCTTCATAGTGTATTCCTCTCTGTCACTAGCCTAATTGCAAATCTTTGTACATTTTAGTTTCTTTACTTGCTTGACCAGGTGTTGGCTTTGTGCTGGGTCCGCATACTCAGTGATTGGCCTAACATATGTATATAAGGTTCTGAAGGATTCTTTATTCAGGTTCGTAAAAGCTGTTCAGAGTTTGTAATCTTACAAATGCCGCTACAATTATATGGTTTGGATATTTCTGGCGATATGCTTGGTGTTATATTTACACCCAGTTCCATTTCACTCTCTAATATTTGCAGCTTCTCTTCGCCCTTGTACTGTCAGTTCTGCCATCTCCTTCACTAAAAAAAGCATAACCTTCTATTTGTTTGGGTTAAACTCGATAAGCCACTTGTTTGACTACATCTGCAGTCTGTGGAGGTCTCTCAAAAGTCTATCACTTCCCTGTTTTTCCTCTCATTAGCTTAACATCGTCAGCAAACACATGGAACTCAATCAATTTAGGTCATTCACATATATCATGAAGAGTAGTGGTCCTAACCATGATCCTTGCGGAAACCCACTCGTTACTCTCTCCCACTCGAACGTTTCATCTCTTACTCTTATTCTCTGTCTTAGATCATGTAGGTACCCCTTGACCTACTGGAGCAATCTGCATATTAAACCTCACTGTCTGGTTTGATACTGTATCAAATGCTTTTCTCTAGTCCAGGAAAATGCGTAGAATTCCAAGAAATTCTTAAGACAGGTTTTTCTATCCCTAAATCAGTGTTGGTTTTCTGAAGAAAATCTTTTCACGCGTCGCATTATAATTTCCCTTACTATCTTCTCCAGAACTTTTCAGGGCCTCTAGTCTGTCCTTTTTTATATAAGCAGCACACATTTTCCTTTTCCGATTTTTTGCAGCTGTCCAAATAAGAAAGTAGTTGAATACCTTTGGTATTGGGGTCACTTATGTGACTTTGCCGCTTCTCAGAACATCCACAGCATCAGGTCCAATTGCTTTTATTACAACCAGCTCATGTAGTAATTTAATCGCTTTTTCTTTTGTGTTGAATCTTTCCAGGGCTTGTTGGTCTCTACTGACTACAGTGCCTTCCAGTGCCTGTTGGTCTCTACTGACTACAGTGCCTTCCAGTGCCTGTTGGTCTCTTCTGACTACAGTGCCTTCCAGTGTCTGTTGGTCTCTTCTGACTACAGTGCCTTCCAGTGTCTGTTGGTCTCTTCTGACTACAGTGCCTTCCAGTGCCTGTTGGTCTCTTCTGACTACAGTGCCTTCCAGTGTCTGTTGGTCTCTTCTGACTACAGTGCCTTCCAGTCTTCTGCGAAGACTTTTTCAAATCTTATGCTAAGCACTTCACGTACGTCTGCATTATTCTCCCTCAGCGTTCCTTCCTCTTCCTCAGGTTTATCACAAGTTCCTTCACAGTCGTCTTATTTTTTTCTTATGTGGCCGAGACGTAACTTTGGTTCAGTTTTGACCTTTGATGTTATATCATTTTCAGTCTCTCTCATTCTTCCTATTTTATTCTTTCTTAATCTTTTTTAGCCCTCCTGCGGATTACTCGATTTTCAGCATTTTGGTTCGCTCTATATTTTTTCCAAGCCTTTTGTTCCTTCCATGTGTGTGTGTGTGTGTGTGTGTGTGTGTGTGTGTGTGTTTGTATGTGTGTGTGTGTGTGTGTGTGTGTGTGTGTGTGTCGTGTGCTATCCAATGCTATTGTCTATAAGAATTTTCAATTGTATTCTGGCTATTTTTTTGCTGCTATTACGGTTCCCATTTAAAAAAAAAATAACTTCATAAAATATAATTCTTAAAAATATGCAAACGAGGCGCATCATTGCTCTTTACAATACGGAAAGTCAGTTTTTTATGCCTAGTATAGAAGAAGATCCATTACTTACATTGAAAGAGACTATAAATATCTTACTGGATAATTTAACACTGGATAATGCAAGTAACTTTGTCTAGGCTAGGATAATGATTGTCAAAGTTCTTGAAACTGCAACGTAAGTTTCAGTATTTACATTAAACAATAACCTGGGTTCTCAGCTTGATGTGTTCCGCGACGGTCTGGAGTTTTGAGACTCTGTGACCGCGGGTTCGAACCCCACCCGTGGTATGGTTTGTTTGCAATCGTGTCATTACGATTTCGTGAGTCTTGATGTGTTGCTTGGGAATTCACCTCTCGAACGTTTTCTTTGTTATTATGAAGATATATGGTTAGACAGTTGCCCATTAGGCTTCCAACTATTGTTATTACCGTTCGTATATGTATGATTGTTTTCTAATTATTAACTATTGATTGTATGTTAGCAAAAAAAATTCATATAAAATTGAAGAAAATTAACCATTAGAATTCTGGAGACTCTCTGACCGCGGGTTCGAACCTCACCCGTGGTATGGTTTAATTCTGGATACTTTGATTATGAATAATAAGGAATAAGCTTAAAATCTCAGCCTTTATCCAAAATTATGTAAAGTTAATTGTATTATTATACTTATGTTTTGTAGGCATATGACATATATGTTCAAGTTATGATCTGTTTAATATTGATTTTAAATACATGTTGAGTTTTTTACAAAAAACTTACCATAGTGATTTTTTTTATAAAATGATGAAAATTTTTTGGGGGGCACCGAATTGACATCACTTACACACTCAATGACGTTGAACAATTCTTTAATCTACTTTACCCAGGAAACTTGAGTTTTCACAATTCGTAACGAATTACGTTGTATATTAAATCACTCCTTTCTGCAGATTACATTTCATTTAGTGTTTATTAATAAACATAATACTGGAACATTACTAGAGGGTGTGAATTCTTTGCCTAGTAACCTGAAATCTAGGGTTGTTTAAGTGTAGAAACTGTGATGCTTCAGGAAGTACCTCATGCAACGCTGCCTCTCAGAACTTAGAGGTACAGCTGACAGTACTGACCTTCCCATGTCACAGTACTGACCTTCCCATGTCACAGTACTGACCTTCCCATGTCACAGTACTGACCTTCCCATGTCTCAGTACTGATATTCCCATGTCACAGTACTGACCTTCCCATATCACAGTACTGACCTTCCCATGTCTCAGTACTGACCTTCCCATGTCACAGTACTGACCTTCCCATGTCACAGTACTGACCTTCCCATGTCACTGTAGTGACCTTCACATGTCACAGTACTGACCTTCCCATGTCACAGTACTGACCTTCCCATGTCACAGTACTGACCTTCCCATGTCACAGTACTGACCTTCCCATGTCACAGTACTGACTTTCCCATGTCACAGTACTGACCTTCCCATGTCACAGTACTGACCTTCCCATGTCACAGTACTGACCTTCCCATGTCACAGTACTGACCTTCCCATGTCACAGTACTGACCTTCCCATGTCACTGTACTGACCTTCACATGTCACAGTACTGACCTTCCCATGTCACAGTACTGACCTTCCCATGTCACAGTACTGACCTTCCCATGTCACAGTACTGACCTTCCCATGTCACAGTACTGACCTTCCCATGTCACAGTACTGACTTTCCCATGCCACAGTACTGACCTTCCCATGTCACTGTACTGACCTTCACATGTCACAGTACTGACCTTCCCATGTCATAGTACTGACCTTCCCATGTCACAGTACTGAACTTCCCATGTCACAGTACTGACCTTCCCATGTCACAGTACTGACCTTCTCATGTCACAGTACTGACTTTCCCATGCCACAGTACTGACCTTCCCATGTCACAGTACTGACCTTCACATGTCACAGTACTGACCTTCCTATGTCAGCACTGACCTTCCCATGTCACAGTACTGACCTTTTCATGTCACAGTACTGACCTTCCCATGTCACAGTACTGACCTTCCCATGTCACAGTACTGACCTTCCCATGTCACAGTACTGACCTTCCCATGTCACAGTACTGACCTTCCCATGTCACAGTACTGACCTTCCCATGTCACAGTACTGACCTTCCCATGTCACAGTACATCGACCTTCCCATGTCACAGTACTGACCTTCCCATGTCACAGTACTGACCTTCCCATGTCACAGTACTGACCTTCCCATGTCACAGTACTGACCTTCCCATGTCACAGTACTGACCTTCCCATGTCACAGTACTGACCTTCCCATGTCACAGTACTGACCTTCCCATGTCACAGTACTGACCTTTCCCATGTCACAGTACTGACCTTCCCATGTCACAGTACTGACCTTCCCATGTCACAGTACTGACCTTCCTATGTCACAGTACTGACCTTCCCATGTCACAGTACTGACCTTCCCATGTCACAGTACTGACCTTCCCATGTCACAGTACTGACTTTCCTATGTCACAGTACTGACCTTCCATGTCCAGTACTGACCTTCCCATGTCACAGTACTGACCTTCCCATGTCACAGTACTGACCTTCCCATGTCACAGTACTGACCTTCCATGTCACAGTACTGACCTTCCATGTCACAGTACTGACCTTCCCATGTCACAGTACTGACCTTCCCATGTCACAGTACTGACCTTCCATGTCACAGTACTGACCTTCCCATGTCACAGTACTGACCTTCCATGTCACAGTACTGACCCTTTCCCATGTCACAGTACTGACCTTCCCATGTCACAGTACTGACCTTCCCATGTCACAGTACTGACCTTCCCATGTCACAGTACTGACCTTCCCATGTCACAGTACTGACTTTCCATGTCACAGTACTGACCTTCCCATGTCACAGTACTGACCTTCCCATGTCACTGAGTACTGACCTTCCCATGTCACAGTACTGACCTTCCCATGTCACAGTACTGACCTTCCCATGTCACAGTACTGACCTTCCCATGTCACAGTACTGACCTTCCCATGTCACAGTACTGACCTTCTATGTCACAGTACTGACCTTCCCATGTCACAGTACTGACCTTCCCATGTCACAGTACTGACCTTCCCATGTCACAGTACTGACTTTCCATGTCACAGTACTGACCTTCCATGTTCCAGTACTGACCTTCCCATGTCACAGTACTGACCTTCCCATGTCACAGTACTGACCTTCCCATGTCACAGTAATGACCTTCCCATGTCACAGTACTGACCTTCCCATGTCACAGTACTGACCTTCCCAAAAAGTACTGACCTTCCCATGTCACAGTACTGACCTTCCCATGTCACAGTACTGACCTTCCCATGTCACAGTACTGACCTTCCCATGTCACAGTACTGACCTTCCCATGTCACAGTACTGACCTTCCCATGTCACAGTACTGACCTTCCCATGTCACTAGTACTGACCTTCCATGTCACAGTACTGACCTTCCCATGTCACAGTACTGACCTTCCCATGTCACAGTACTGACCTTCCATGTCACAGTACTGACCTTCCCATGTCACAGTACTGACCTTCCCATGTCACAGTACTGACCTTCCCATGTCACAGTACTGACCTTCCCATGTCACAGTACTGACCTTCCCATGTCACAGTACTGACCTTCCCATGTCACAGTACTGACCTTCCCATGTCACAGTACTGACCTTCCCATGTCACAGTACTGACCTTCCCATGTCACAGTACTGACCTTCCCATGTCACAGTACTGACCTTCCCATGTCACAGTACTGACCTTCCCATGTCACAGTACTGACCTTCCCATGTCACAGTACTGACCTTCCCATGTCACAGTACTGACCTTCCCATGTCACAGTACTGACCTTCCCATGTCACTGTACTGACCTTCCCATGTCACAGTACTGACCTTTCCATGTCACAGTACTGACCTTACCATGTCACAGTACTGACCTTCCCATGTCACTGTACTGACCTTCCCATGTCACAGTACTGACCTTTCCATGTCACAGTACTGACCTTCCCATGTCACAGTAATGACCTTTCCATGTCACAGTACTGACCTTCCCATGTCACAGTACTGACCTTCCCATGTCACAGTACTGACCTTCCCATGTCACAGTACTGACCTTCTCATGTCACAGTACTGACCTTCCCATGTCACAGTACTGACCTTCCCATGTCACAGTACTGACCTTCCCATGTCAGAGAACTGTTACTCTGACAACACCACAGTTACTTCACTTCAGTATCTATGACTCCATGAATATAATGAAAATAAAGCATGAACAGTATGATTGGATAGTAGTGTATACTTTGATGCAAAGTGCGCAGGTTCGAATCCAGCTCTGGACTGAGAGATAATGTAATAATATCACCTGTCTGCGAATTGGAACAAAGTAGCAGAGGATCATCCCCAGGATCAATACCGCTTGTTTCTTGGCTGTATTACTATATAGACTGCTGGTTTAGCCCTTCTTTAGATTATAATAATAATATATAGACTGCTCGTGAAGGCTGGTATTCAAACGGGAGTAGATTGAAAATTAGCTCTGAGCTTACCACGGCCACGTATGTCCTCGTATCATGGAACACGCCCAGTCCCGCTGGGTGCATGATGTTTGTAGGATTGTATCGACCAGTTGTTAGAGCGTCGTGAAGTTTGACTGGCTTCCCATCAGGCGGGCCAAAGTAGCACGGGATCGATCTGCTTCAATACCACTTGTTTCGTGATTACATATATATATATATATATATATATATATATATATATATATATATATATATATATATATATATATATATATATATATATATATATATATATATATATATATTTATATCATTTTTAGTTTGTGTGACTCCTGACTAGGCAACACCTCACATATCACTTCCTAATCTCTGTCTTTCATCCCAAAATCCTCAACAAACTTTACTTCTTAATCTCCTATAATCCCGTCTCATTCCATCTGGCGGGTCAGTGGTTCTTAATGTTGCTGGTGTCAGTCACATCTGCTCCCCTTCCCTCCCAAACATCCATCCCTACTGGCCAGTGGAGTAGAAAATGGATATATTATGTCTCCGGCTTCCGTAAGTCTCTGTCAAAGGGCCACCTGAAGCCGGGTCATCGCTCACACTCTTTCAACGTCAAAGGTGAAATCAGTTTATCGCCGGGTTCCCTTTCATTTTTTTTTTTCGTTCTGGGATTAACTTTGAGAGAGCATTAATTGTATTAGTAAAGCTGTAGCGAGGATGTAATGAATAGATCTTATTAAATATACGTTGACTTTTGATTACAGAAAGAATTTTTTAAAAGTTAGAAAGCTAGCACCATTTTCAACCCTAGTTCTCTGTTGAAGCCGAATAAGATTGTGGATATTTCACCTTTTTTGTCGGGCGTTGCTTCCCTGTCTTGCCTTCCTTCCTTCCTTCCTTCCTTCCTTCCTTCCTTCCTTCCTTCTTCCTCCAGTCACCATCTTTAACCTGCTGTTAACCTTCTGCCCCTACTGCTAACATCCTGCCCCTGCTGCTAACCTTCTTCCCCTACTGCTAACATTTTACCCCTGCCCCTGCTGCTAACATCCTGCCCCTGCTTCTAACCTTCTGCTAACATCCTGCCCCTGCTGCTAACATCCTGCCCCTGCTGCTAACATCCTGCCCCTGCTGCTAACCTTCTGCCCCTACTGCTAACATCCTGCCCCTGCTGCTAACATCCTGCCCCTGCTGCTAACATCCTGCCCCTGCTTCTAACCTTCTGCTAACATCCTGCCCCTGCTGCTAACATCCTGCCCCTGCTGCTAACATCCTGCCCCTGCTGCTAACATCCTGCCCCTGCTGCTAACATCCTGCCCCTGCTGCTAACATCCTGCCCCTGCTGCTAACATCCTGCCCCTGCTGCTAACATCCTGCCCCTGCTGCTAACATCCTGCCCCTGCTGCTAACATCCTGCCCTGCTGCAACATCCTGCCCTGCTGCTAACATCCTGCCCCTGCTGCTAACATCCTGCCCCTGCTGCTAACATCCTGCCCCTGCTGCTAACATCCTGCCCCTGCTGCTAACATCCTGCCCCTGCTGCTAACCTGTGCTGTTTCTATGGTGTCACTTTATCAAGTGTGGTGGACTCATCTCGTGTTGCAGCCTCTGGCTTCTTCCACTTTATCAGCGACTAATTATTACGAAAGAACTAATCGTTCCTTAATCGCGCTAAATATCCTCTTACGACCTCCTATAAATCAACATTATCCTCATTTAACTAACTTAACTCTTCTTTGATGTGGTGCTCTGCCATTTTTTTGATGATTGATGTTTTCCAAGTCTCTTTTTTTTAGGTGCTGTATGATAAATTGAATTTAGATTACCATATATTTAACCTTAAATAACATGTTTAATAACAAACGGCCTTAATACGTCTGACAACGAGGTTGCGGAAACAAAACGAGGAACGTTTAAATATAGACGTTCATTGTGTATGTTGTGAGAATGTTACTGTGTTATTATTAAACTCTAACACACATTGCCTCCATCTGACTATCATTTTTTTTTATATATAATTAAAAATAAAAAACGACGCAAGTGTATTTCAATTTTAAGTCTTTTTGTAGCGTTTTCGCAAAATTTAGAAATAATCTGACCAGACTTATTGAAGTGAATACTCTTAAATGCTGGCAAATCCCGTAGCGACGGTCTGCGACTTCTGAGCTGGATAATCCTAGTGACCTGTCTCCTGGGAGTGACCTGTACCTGCCGGGCCCACGATGACCACACTGCTCGCTCATTGACCTGCCTTCTCACTTACCCTTTGTGACTTTCACGCAACCACGCTTTAGCCGTCACGCCAAATAATTAAATCATTCTCGTTGTGGGAAAATTACCTTTGCGTTTTCTGTTGTGATTAGTCAGAGTCTTCGCTAGGGACTTGGGACGCCAGCGTCCCTCCTAGAGACTTCGCTAGGGACTTGGGACGCCAGCGTCCCTCCTAGAGACTTCGCTAGGGCCTTGGGACGCCAGTGTCTCTCCTAGAGACTTCGCTAGGGACTTGGGACGCCAGCGTCTCTCCTGGAGACTTCGCTAGGGCCTTGGGACGCCAGTGTCTCTCCTAGAGACTTCACTAGGGACTTGGGATGCCAGTGTCTCTCCTAGAGACTTCACTAGGGACTTGGGATGCCAATGTCTCTCCTAGAGACTTCGCTAGGGACTTGGGATGCCAGTGTCTCTCCTAGAGACTTCGCTAGGGACTTGGGATGCCAGTGTCTCTCCTAGAGACTTCGCTAGGGACTTGGGATGCCAGTGTCTCTCCTAGAGACTTCGCTAGGGACTTGGGACGCCAGTGTCTCTCCTAGAGACTTCGCTAGAGACTTGGGACGCCAGTGTCTCTCCTAGAGACTTCGCTAGGGACTTGGGATGCCAGTGTCTCTCCTAGAGACTTCGCTAGGGACTTGGGATGCCAGTGTCTCTCCTAGAGACTTCGCTAGGGACTTGGGATGCCAGTGTCTCTCCTAGAGACTTCGCTAGGGACTTGGGACGCCAGTGTCTCTCCTAGAGACTTCGCTAGGGACTTGGGATGCCAGTGTCTCTCCTAGAGACTTCGCTAGAGACTTGGGATGCCAGTGTCTCTCCTAGAGACTTCGCTAGGGACTTGGGATGCCAGTGTCTCTCCTAGAGACTTCGCTAGGGACTTGGGATGCCAGTGTCTCTCCTAGAGACTTCGCTAGGGACTTGGGACGCCAGTGTCTCTCCTAGAGACTTCGCTAGGGACTTGGGATGCCAGTGTCTCTCCTAGAGACTTCGCTAGGGACTTGGGATGCCAGTGTCTCTCCTAGAGACTTCGCTAGGGACTTGGGATGCCAGTGTCTCTCCTAGAGACTTCACTAGGGACTTGGGATGCCAATGTCTCTCCTAGAGACTTCGCTAGGGACTTGGGATGCCAGTGTCTCTCCTAGAGACTTCGCTAGGGACTTGGGATGCCAGTGTCTCTCCTAGAGACTTGCTAGGGACTTGGGATGCCAGTGTCTCTCCTAGAGACTTCGCTAGGGACTTGGGATGCCAGTGTCTCTCCTAGAGACTTCGCTAGGGACTTGGGATGCCAGTGTCTCTCCTAGAGACTTCGCTAGGGACTTGGGATGCCAGTGTCTCTCCTAGAGACTTCGCTAGGGACTTGGGACGCCAGTGTCTCTCCTAGAGACTTCGCAGAGACTTGGGACGCCAGTGTCTCTCCTAGAGACTTCGCTAGGGACTTGGGATGCCAGTGTCTCTCCTAGAGACTTCGCTAGGGACTTGGGATGCCAGTGTCTCTCCTAGAGACTTCGCTAGGGACTTGGGATGCCAGTGTCTCTCCTAGAGACTTCGCTAGGGACTTGGGACGCCAGTGTCTCTCCTAGAGACTTCGCTAGGGACTTGGGATGCCAGTGTCTCTCCTAGAGACTTCGCTAGAGACTTGGGATGCCAGTGTCTCTCCTAGAGACTTCGCTAGGGACTTGGGATGCCAGTGTCTCTCCTAGAGACTTCGCTAGGGACTTGGGATGCCAGTGTCTCTCCTAGAGACTTCACTAGGGACTTGGGATGCCAGTGTCTCTCCTAGAGACTTCACTAGGACTTGGGATGCCAGTGTCTCTCCTAGAGACTTCGCTAGGGACTTGGGACGCCAGTGTCTCTCCTAGAGACTTCGCTAGGGACTTGGGATGCCAGTGTCTCTCCTAGAGACTTCGCTAGAGACTTGGGATGCCAGTGTCTCTCCTAGAGACTTCGCTAGGGACTTGGGATGCCAGTGTCTCTCCTAGAGACTTCGCTGCAAAGCCACGAAACAACGTGGAACTTCATTACAGCGACGTTTCGCCTTATGAACTTAAAGTTATCTTCCAAAAAGCTTCTATCTAGCGAAATGTTACATAGATTGTGTTGCTCTGTTTACATTCGCTTGTTGACTCTCAGCCTCTTCACCTACCAGCGACTATCATCCCTCCGTTTGCGACTATCATCCCTCCGCCAGTGACTATCATCCCTCCGCTAGCGACTATCATCCTTCCGCCAGCGACTATCATCCCACCGTTAGCGACTATCATCCCTCCGCCAGTGACTATCATCCCTCCGCTAGCGACTATCATCCTTCCGCCAGCGACTATCATCCAACCGTTAGCGACTATCATCCTCCGCCAGTGACTATCATCCTCCGCTAGCGACTATCATCCTTCGGCCAGCGACTATCATCCACCGTTAGCGACTATCATCCTCCGCCAGTGACTATCATCCCTCCGCTAGCGACTATCATCCTTCCGCCAGCGACTATCATCCAACCGTTAGCGACTATCATCCCTCCGCCAGTGACTATCATCCCTCCGCTAGCGACTATCATCCTTCCGCCAGCGACTATCATCCCACCGTTAGCGACTATCATCCCTCCGCCAGTGACTATCATCCCTCCGCTAGCGACTATCATCCCTCCGCCAGCGACTATCATCCCTCCGCTAGCGACTATCATCCCTCCACAAGCGACTATCATCCCTCCGCCAGTGACCATCATCCCTCCGCTAGCGACTAACATCCCTCCGTCAGCGACTATCATTCCTCCGCTAGCGACTATTATCCCTCCACTAGCGACTATCATCCCTTCCGCCAGTGACTATCATCCCTCCGCCAGTGACTATCATCCCTCCGCCAGCGACTCTCATCCCTTCCGCCAGTGACTATCATCCATCCACTAGTGACTATCATCCCTCCGCCAGCGACTATCATCCCACCGTTAGCGACTATCATCCCTCCGCCAGTGACTATCATCTCTCCGCTATCGACTATCATTCCTCCGCCAGTGACTATCATCTCTCCGCTATCGACTATCATTCCTCCGCCAGTGACTATCATCCCTCCGCTAGCGACTATCATCCCTCCGCCAGTGACTATCATCCCTCCGCCAGTGACTATCATCCCTCCGCTAGCGACTATCATCCTTCCGCCAGCGACTATCATCCCACCGTTAGCGACTATCATCCCTCCGCCAGTGACTATCATCCCTCCGCTAGCGACTATCATTCCTCCGCCAGCGACTATCATCCCTCCGCTAGCGACTATCATCCCTTCACAAGCGACTAACATCCCTCCGCCAGCGACTATCATCCCTCCGCTAGCGACTATTATCCCTCCACTAGCGACTATCATCCCTTCCGCCAGTGACTATCATCCCTCCGCTAGCGACTATCATCCCTCCGCCAGCGACAATCATCCCTCCGCTAGCGACTAACATCCCTCCGCCAGTGATAATCATCCCTCCGCTAGCGACTAACATCCCTCCGCCAGCGACTATCATCCTTCCGCCAGCGACTATCATCCCTCCGCCAGAGAATATCATCCTTCCGCTAGCGACTATCATCCCTCCGCCAGTAACTATCTTCCCTCCGCCAGCGACTATAATCCCTCCGCTAGCGACTATCATCCTTCCGCTAGCGACTATCATCCCTCCGCCAGTAACTATCTTCCCTCCGCCAGCGACTATCATCCCTCCGCCAGCGACTATCATCCCTCCGCCAGTGACTATCATCCCTCCGCCAGTGACTATCATCCCTACACTAGTGACTATCATCCCTCCGCCAGAGAGTATCATCCCTCCTCCAGCGACTATCATCCCTCCGCTAGCGACTATCATCCCTCCGCTAGCGACTATCATCCCTCCGCTAGCGACTATCATCCCTCCGCTAGCGACTATCATCCCTCCGCTAGTGACTATCATTCCTCCACTAGTGACTATCATCCCTCCGCTAGCGACTATCATCCCTCCGCTAGTGACTATCATTCCTCCACTAGTGACTATCTCTTCCACTAGTGACTATCATCCATCCGCCAGTGACTTTCATCCCTCGGCTAGCGACTATCATCCCTCCGCTAGCGACTATCATCCCTCCGCTAGCGACTATCATCCCTCCGCTAGCGACTATCATCCCTACGCTAGCGACTATCATCCCTCCGCTAGCGACTATCATCCCTCCGCTAGCGACTATCATCCCTCCGCTAGTGACTATCATCCCTCCGCTAGCGACTATCATCCCTCCGCTAGCGACTATCATCCCTCCGCTAGTGACTATCATCCCTCCTCTAGCAACTTGCAGATGAGTTTGCTCCTATTTTCTTCCCTAGCA
The DNA here is from genome assembly GCA_009830355.1 of Cherax destructor. Classification (NCBI taxonomy): domain Eukaryota; kingdom Metazoa; phylum Arthropoda; class Malacostraca; order Decapoda; family Parastacidae; genus Cherax; species Cherax destructor. Next base: position 118,064 of record WNWK01001947.1, read on the forward strand.
CTCACATTCACCACGTTGCCTTCCCTTAGGGAAACCCCTTACCTTAGGGGAAAGCTTCCCTACCGGTGCTCCCTCCCTCCCCGGCAGGAGGCTGGAGCCTTACCTTGATGAGTCTGTCTCTGATCTCCCAAGAGAAGACGCCTGGATTCTCCTTCTTGTAGTCATCGATGCGCTTCTCAATATCTGGGGTGGTTACCTTGGGCTTGGAGCCGCCGATGACGCCCGGCCTGATGGAGCCGGTCTCCTGGTAGCGGTTGAGGATCTTGGAGACGCAGCCGTGGGAGACGCGCAGCTGACGGGAGATGACACAGGGACGCACGCCCGCCGCTGCCATCTCCACGATCTTCAAACGTATGTGGTTGGGAAGCGGCCGTCCATTGATGAAGACTCCGCCCAGCTGGTTGACGCGGCCCTGACCTGTACATACACCACCAGCTACTTTCAGTGTTAGGTAATATTACCACTCTTATCTACTAGATGATTGAGGAACCTCAAACACCTGTCTTATCAACCAGATGATTGAGGAACCTCAAACACCTGTCTTATCTACTAGATGATTGAGGAACCTCAAACACCTGTCTTATCAACCAGATGATTGAGGAACCTCAAACACCTGTCTTATATACTAGATGATTGAGGAACCTCAAACACCTGTCTTATCTACCAGATGATTGAGGAACCTCAAACACCTGTCATATCAACCAGATGATTGAGGAACCTCAAACACCTGTCATATCAACCAGATGATTGAGGAACCTCAAACACCTGTCATATCTACCAGATGATTGAGGAACCTCAAAAATCTGTCTTATCTACCAGATGATTGATGAACCTCAAACACCTGTCTTATCTACCAGATGATTGATGAACCTTATCAACCAGATGATTAAGGAACTTCAAACTCCTGTCTTATCTACCAGATGATTGAGGAACCTCAAACACCTGCCTTATGTAATAGATGATTAAGGAACCTCAAACACCTGTCTTATCTGCTAGATTACAGAAGAACCTCAAACCTCTATTTTATCTACTAGAACGATTAGGTTACTTCAAACCTCTGTCTTATTTACTAGAATGATTGGTGAACCAATCCTAATCTCTCACAAACTATTCACTAAGCTCATATAAATCCTATATCACATTATCTTTCAATATTAGATATTTGTGTATTTGAGTGAACAACAAAGTCATAACGTTGTTTACGAAAGCGTAGCGAACCTCAGGTGACACAACGGAAGGTAATGAATGGCTTCATTTCTTCTAGTTTCCGGTTCATATGAACGATGGAGACAGGTGCTTTGATCCCCGTGACACGAGATCGTTTAATAGCAATACAAGCGTCCTTGGCCCCGATTAGCGGACGGGGAATCGAACTTTCGCTAATTTTTATACTGAAGTGGAAGCATGAGAGTTCTTCGCTGTATACATACTGGACTTTTCCGATTACTTTTACAGCTTAAGACATATTTTTTTTATTAACAGTGATATAAAATGTTTTATTTCTGGACAAAACCTCACTTAGAAACCTCACCTAAGCCAACTTAAATTAGCGTAATTTATATATATATATATATATATATATATATATATATATATATATATATATATATATATATATATAGTATATATATATATATATATATATATATATATATATATATATATATATATATATATATGAAGGAGGGGTGTTAATGTTGCAGTTTTATAACTGTAGTGTAAAGCACCCCTCTGGCAAGACAGTGATGGAGTGAATGATGATGAAAGTTTTTCTTTGTCGGGCCACCCTGCCTTGGTGGGAATCGGCCGATGTGTTAATAAAAAAAATATATATGTCGTGCCGAATAAGTAAAACTTGCTATTTTGGCTTAAATAGCAACGTTCTTTTTGCCATCTGTTAATCTTTCATTTTTATAATTCCTTGATAATGTGAGAAATCACGAAACGCTTGGAACAGTTTGGCCTATTTGGCAAGGATTCACTTTGCCGAATAAACCCCAAAAAATTGTTTTTGCCATAAATCAACGGAAATCGATATTAGAATGACGAAAAAAATATATACAATAGATTTAATGTAATACTAAATACATTTCAGTTGACCAATATGTATAGAAGAATTTAGAAAAAAAATTGTTAGTTTTAGGAAAGTTAGGTGAGGTTTCTAAGTTAGTTTTGGTCCAAAAATAAAAAAAATCGTTTTATCATTGTTAATAAAAAAATTTATCTATGATTCTGTAAAAATAAATTGGAAAAGTTTAATTTTTAAGGGAGTTCGGCCTATTCGGCAAGATCGGCTTATTTAGTACGATGTATATATATATATATATATATATATATATATATATATCGTGCCGATTAGGTAAAACTGGTCAATTAGCAAGAACTCATCTAAAATTAAGTCCTTTCTAAAATTTTCTCTTATACGTTTAAAGATATATTTTTTTCATTTATGTTAATGTAAGAATTTATAATTTTGTACCAAGAGAAACTTTGAAAACCTACCTAACCTTATTACAACAAGCGCAATTTAATTTAGCCTAACCCAACTAAATATATTTTAGATACGTTAACATTAAATTATTAATAAACAAACACATTGAAATATATTTTTTTCGTTATGTTCAGAATGATTTTGGCGAAATTATTGCATACACAAATTTTCACTTGTCATATATGGCAAGGTGAGCGTTGCTATTTAAGCCAAAATAGCAAGTTTTACCTAATCGGCACGACATATATATATATATATATATATATATATATATATATATATGTGTGTGTGTGTGTGTGTGTGTGTGTGTGTCATGCCGAAGAGGTAAGACTTGCGATTTTGGCTTAAATAGCAATGCTCTTATTGCCGAATAAGGGAAGCGAAAATTTATGTATGCAATAATTTCGTAAAAATCATTCTGAACCTAACGAAAAAAAAAATATTTCATTGTGTTTGTTTATTATTAAATTATTGTAATTCTTCTTCTTCTATTTTCTTACGATTTCTTGTTCTTGTTTATTTCCACTTATTTCGATGGGGAAAGTGGAACAGAATTCCTCCTCCGTAAGCCATGCGTGTCGCAAAATGCTGGGAGCAAGGGGCTAGTAACCCCTTCTCCTGTATACATTACTAATTTTAAAAAGAGAAACTTTCGTTTTTCTTTTTTAGGTCACCCTGCCTCGGTGGTCACCCTGCCTCGGTGGTCACCCTGCCTCGGTAGTCACCCTACCTCGGTGGTCACCCTACCTCGGTGGTCACCCTGCCTCGGTGGTCACCCTGCCTCGGCAGTCACCCTGCCTCGGTGGTCACCCTGCCTCGGTGGTCACCCTGCCTCGGTGGTCACCCTGCCTCGGTGGTCACCCTACCTCGGTGGTCACCCTACCTCGGTGGTCACCCTACCTCGGTGGTCACCCTACCTCGGCAGTCACCCTGCCTCGGTGGTCACCCTACCTCGGTGGTCACCCTGCCTCGGCAGTCACCCTGCCTCGGTGGTCACCCTACCTCGGTGGTCACCCTGCCTCGGCGGTCACCCTGCCTCGGTGGTCACCCTGCCTCGGTGGTCACCCTGCCTCGGTGGTCACCCTACCTCGGTGGTCCCCCTACCTCGGTGGTCACCCTACCTCGGTGGTCACCCTACCTCGGTGGTCACCCTACCTCGGTGGTCACCCTGCCTCGGTGGTCACCCTACCTCGGTGGTCACCCTGCCTCGGTGGTCACCCTACCTCGGTGGTCACCCTACCTCGGTGGTCACCCTACCTCGGTGGTCACCCTACCTCGGTGGTCACCCTGCCTCGGTGGTCACCCTGCCTCGGTGGTCACCCTACCTCGGTGGTCACCCTACCTCGGTGGGATATGGCTGGTTTGTTGAAAATATGTATATATATTAAAAAATCAACAAATCGCTGAGATTTAGGCAACAATTCACGTTAAATCCGTTTAAATTTACGATGCTCTGACATGCAAGTGTCATCCTTCCGGCCAGCTGCTTTAGTGCCGGTCAAGGGCTCTTCATCCAAGGAACTGGAGCTTTCTTTCCCCCCTCTTACCTTGTATTATCCACCATTCCCCAGAAGTGTACCACCCCAACGGGTTTATTGCATCGCTATGAATATTATTATAGATAAATGGTATTGTTGCAGGTAGCAATGTTGAGATAACGAATAAATTAAGATAACTAGTGATAATTTGTGATGACTAGCGATAACTTGAGATAACTAGCGATAACTTGTGATGACTAGCGATAACTTGAGATAACTAGCGATAACTTGTGATGACTAGCGATAACTTGAGACAACTAGCGATAACTTGTGATGACTAGCGATAACTTGAGATAACTAGCGATAACTTGTGATGACTAGCGATAACTTGAGATAACTAGCGATAACTTGAGATGATTGGGGATAACTTGAGATAACTAGCGATAACTTCAGATGATTGGGGATAACTTGAGACAACTAGCGATAACTTCAGATGATTAGCGATAATTTGAGATAACTAGCGATAACTTGTGATGACTAGCGATAACTTGAGATAACTAGCGATAACTTGTGATGACTAGCGATAACTTGAGATAACTAGCGATAACTTGAGATGATTGAGGACAACTTGAGATAACTATAAATGCGATACACAACACATCTTCATATCGTACGTGTTGCTATAAATAACACGTGTTGCTATACATAACACGTGTAGCTATACATAACACGTGTTGCTATACATAACACGTGTTGCTATACATAACACGTGTTGCTATACATAACACGTGCTGCTATACATAACACGTGCTGCTATACATAACACGTGCTGCTATACATAACACGTGCTGCTATACATAAGTGCTGCGTGCTGGTATATACACATTGCACGTGCTGATATATATATATATATATATATATTATATCATTGCACGTATTGGAATATACATCATGGCACGCAATGGTATATACGTACATTGAACGTACTGATATATACGTACATTGCACGTCCTGGTATATACGTACATTGTACGTGCTGGTATATACGTACATTGTACGTGCTGGTATATACGTACATTGCACGTATTGGTATATACGTACATTGCACGTGCTGGTACATACGTACATTGCACGTGCTGGTATATACGTACATTGCACGTGCTGGTATATACGTACATTGCACGTGCTGGTATATACGTACATTGCACGTGCTGGTATATACGTACATTGCACGTACTGGTATATACGTACCGTTGCTTCACTTATTAAATTTAAAAAAAAAACTCACTTGAATCTGCGTCTTTTCTAATTATTTAATAATTATCAATTATATGACAATTATGAATTATAATCAAGAATTGTCATATTATCATTGATAATTATCGATGATTAATATTTGACAATTATCAATGAAAATATAGGATAATTATCGTTGATAATATTTGACAAGTATCGTTCTGTATTTTTGCTATTTTTTTTATAATTTACAAAAAAAATCTGAATTACCAGAACGCTTAGTGAGGCGGCTTGATACTGGTGATTGTCTCTTGATCCAAGGAATTAAGAGCTGCTCTCCTTTGCCTTGGATTAAATCTGACTACCTCCCATTCCCCAGGAACTGTATGATCCTCTCGGGTTTAGCGATTCCCCGTGATGATAACGATAATAATAATAATAATAATAATAATAATAATAATAATAATGATAAAAATATAAATAATAATAATAATTATAATAATAATAATAATAATAATAATAATAATAATAATAATAATAATTATTATTAATAATACAATAAATAATAATAATATATTCTGGTTTGAGAGGACGAAGTTGGCTGTGGTTTTAGCTGGTCAGGAAAGACGTCTCCTGTCTGGGCTTCGTGTCTGTCTTCCCGTCAGTGAGACTGGCTGGTTCTCTAGCTCGGTGTCACTGCTGGCGTGCTTATAGTGGCTGCTGGTGGTTAAGCATTCACTGTAAACACCACTGCTGTGTATCAGTGATCGTTCACTGGTGCCTGGTGTAGTACTCCACTGATCGCTGTCGTATCGATACTGGGTATGTGACTGGTCGCTGACTGGTCGCTCGCTGGCGTCACGTTACTGGCTGTATTAATTAAGCAATCGCTGGTGTACCAGTGTTTGGTATTAGTGATTAAGTGGTTGTTGGCGTACTGGACCTGGGTACAGTAATTAAGTGGTCGTTAGCGCCGGTGGTTGGTATTATTAAGTGGTCACTGGCATATTAGTGTTGGGTACAGTAATTAAGTGGTCATTAGCGCCGGTGGTTGGTATTATTAAGTGGTAACTGGCATATTAGTGTTGGGTACAGTAATTAAGTGGTCGTTAGCGCCGGTGGTTGGTATTATTAAGTGGTCACTGGCATATTAGTGTTGGGTACAGTAATTAAGTGGTCGTTAGCGCCGGTGGTTGGTATTAGTTTTCATTCTGGTGCTGGGAATTGTAATTTGGAAATTGTAATTAAGTGGTCGTTGGTACTGGTGGTTGGTGTTATTAAGTGGTCGCTGGGGCGTACTGGTGCTAGATAGCATATGTCAATCAGGTGATCGCTAGCTAGCGTACAGGAGCTAGGTTTCTACCATCATTGAAGTCAAAGGATGACACAGTGTGCAGCCTTTGTGAACCAGCGGGGAGATAAAACCTCCAGACAGGGAGAAACCTCGGGGGTGGATGCTTCCTGCTCACGCACCTGCAAAACGCACTGGTCGCCCTCCCATACACTGACTAGGTCTAGGGTGATGAGGTCTAGGGTGATGATATGATTAATGTAATCGCGGCTGTTGACAGGCGTAATCACGACCGTAATTGCCAATGAGGTATTCGTGCGTCCGGGGCGCCTTTCCACGGAAGTCTGCTCGGGTGAGCGCCTAAATGCTGTGTATTACCGCCCAGTATTGTTATACTTACACATGCAAAAGCGCGATTTAGTTGCTTTGCTGTAATGTGCCTGGCTTATCCCACTGCAGGAACCCAGCCTGGCTTGTCTCACCGCAAGAACCCAGCCTGGTTTGTCCCACTGCAAGAACACAGTCTGGCTTGTCCCACTGCAAGAACCCAGCCTAGCTTTTCCCACTGTAAGAACAAAGCCTGGCTTGTCCCACCGCAAGAACCCAGTCTGGCTTGTCCCACCGCAAGAACCCAGCCTGGCTTGTCCCATTGCAAGAACCCAGCCTGGCTTGTCCCACCGCAAGAACCCAGTCTGGCTTGTCCCACCGCAAGAACCCAGCCTGGCTTGTCCCACTGCAAGAACCCAGTCTGGCTTGTCCCACTGCAATAACCCAGCCTGGCTTGTTCCACTGCAAGAACCCAGCCTGGCTTGTCCCACTGCAAGAACCCAGCCTGGCTTGTCCCACTGCAAGAACCCAGCCTGGCTTGTCCCACTGCAAGAACCCAGCCTGGCTTGTCCCACTGCAAGAACCCAGCCTGGCTTGTCCCACTGCAAGAACCCAGCCTGACAGTGACCAAGCAGGAAGAGCTCACATGATAAGTACGGAATAAGGATAACTGGGAACAGTAGAAAATGTCGGATGATTTGCATAAACAACACACAACACAACACACACACATACACACTCACACACGAACGACCGCGATCCCACGTAACAAGCGCTGTTCAACAGTTAACTGTGTACTGTCATTGATCTCGGAAGATTGGCACTAAATGTTCGCGTCCGCTCAGTGCCGCGGAAGCGACCATCATGGCGGGTGCCTTGATGATGAAGAGCGCTTGATACAAGTAATTAGATTCCTTCTATTTCCTCGGGTCAAACCTGATTACCTGTAATTTCTCAGGTGCTGTATGACCCTACCCTACGTATTTAGCGCTGATCCGTGACCGAAAAAAATATTACCAGTAATAAGAACGAATGTCCACCGTAAAGACCCGAGGGACTAAAGATTTTAAAGACCGCCAGTGATTAAATTTTAGACCGAACAGACCTCGAGTGTTTAATGACAGTACAGACCTCGTTTAATTAACGACCGTACAGACCTCGAGTGTTTAATGACAGTACAGACCTCGTTTAATTAACGACTGTACAGACCTCGTTTAATTAACGACTGTACAGACCTCGTTTAATTAACAATCTTACAGACTTCGTTTAATTAGCGACCGTATATACCTCGTTTAATTAACGACCGTACAGACCTCGTTTAATTAACGACCGTACAGACCTCGGGTATTTAACGATCTTACAGACCTCGTTTAATTAACGACTGTACAGACCTCGTTAAATTAACGACCATACAGACCTCAGGTATTTAACGACCTTACAGACCTCGTTTAATTAACGACCGTACAGACCTCGTTTAATTACCGACCTTACAGACATCGGGTAATTAATGACCTTACAGACCTCGTTTAATTAACTACCGTACAGACCTCGTTTAATTAACGACCTTACAGACTTCGGGTAATTAATGACCTTACAGACATCGGTTATTTAACGATCATACAGACCTCGGGTATTTAACGACCTTACAGACCTCGGGTGATTAACGACCGTAAAAACCACGGGTGATTAACGACCGTAAAAACCACGGGTGATTAGCGCTAAACGACACAGATAAGGGTGACAATAAACCACGAAGGTTCAGGGTGGCGGGCATTAGGTCCCACGGACACGGACGAATGCATTCTACGTACACACTCAAACATTTATGTGAACTAATCACAATGATGAGTGTACTTGTGCTCGTTTAGCAGAGGTCATGGGGCATTAACTCTCTTGAGTGATTCTGTCTAAACAATTCGAACCCTTTTGTACTATCTTAAATATGTTTTATATAGCGTCAATATTTTTTTTTTCCCGTGGCTCAGTTGGCGACGCACTCGCCTCACACACTGAGTGTCTGTGGTTCGATCCCGGCACGGGTGAAAACGTTGGATATGTTTTCTTACACGTGCTGTCCCTGTTCACCTAACAGTAAGTAGGTACCTAGGTGTTAGTCGACTGGTGTGGGTGGCATCCTGGGGGACAAGATTAAAGGACCACAATGGAAATAAGTAGACAGTCCTCGATGACGCACTGACTTTCTTGGGTTATCCTGAGTGGCTAACCTTCCCTACCCCGGGTTAAAAATCCTAACAAATCTTATCTTATGTGAAATATATTTTTAGATTAAATGATTTACGTTGTCTCAAGCATAAGCTGAGTTTTAAATAATTTTAGCCGTCTATACATATAATCGCTGCCACAGTAATTTGAACTATCTCAAGACATTTTTAAAAAACAGAGTAATTTGAGCTAACTCAGATTTATTATAGGCAAAATAATTTGGACTATCTCAGACTAATTACAGATTAAATAATTTTGGACTATATCAGACTTATTACAGACTAAATAATTTGGATTATTTCAGACTTAGTACAGACTAAATAATTCTGGACTATTTCAGACTTATTTCAGACTAAATAATTTTTGGACTATCTCACACTTATTACAGACTAAATAATTTGAATAATTAGTGTGGTGGTACATATGAAAGACATAAACATCTTGACGCTTACCCTGGAAAGGATATCCGGAGAAGATAGGCCTAATTGTCATGATGCTTACACAGCGACGCACTCAATCGGGTAGCGATCCTTTCACCCGGGTAGAATGTCTCTTTCACACGAGTAGAAAGTCTCTCTCTCTTACACACACACACGGGTAACAAGTCTCTCTCACAGCTGTTGCGGGGACTTCCCGACGGGTTTACACCTTGAGAGAGGGTAAACAAACTCGACACTTGGAGGGACCTTGTTTGGTCTACGCCACCCACAAACTCAGGTGTTAAACTACAAGGAGCTTCGCTGGGACCTCCACTTTTTGGCCGCCCGAGCTCCGCCCACCAGCCGGCCTGCCATTGGTCGTTGCTGTCGACGGTACCTTTGATCTGGAGATGTTTAGTGGTGGTTGGCCAGGCGGGTGTGAAGGAGGTGGTTAAGGAGGAGGAGCCACTACCCACTGGTCTCACCGTCAACGTGGGGGGTAGACCAGCGCTCCTTCGCATTCCTCTTCACAAATGGCTATGGATATCACAAGGATTTATTTATGCAATTCCATTGTTATTATATTTTAGTATTTCTGCCTTTTGTTCTGTCGGAATAATTGATTTCAAGTTGAAATACTTCTCATTGTTTTCTGCAATTTACAGATATGTGCCTTGAAGAGCAAAATGGAAAAGAATTGTAATTCCAAAAACGTCGCACACGAACTAAAAATATCAAGTGATGGTTTCTAAAATTGAGTTCACTTTGATAAGACCAGGAAAAATATATAACTGAAGTTGAAGATTACCGGAGATGGTTAAGGGGAGCCCTTAGGTCCCTCTCTCTTCAAATATTACCGGAGATGGTTAAGGTGAGCCCTTAGGTCCCTCTCTCTTCAAAGATTACCGGAGATGGTTAAGGGGAGCCCTTAGGTCTCTCTTCAAAGATTACCGGAGATGGTTAAGGGGAGCCCTTAGGTCTCTCTCTCTTCAAAGATTACCGGAGATGGCTAAGGGGAGCCCTTAGGTCCCTCTCTCTTCAAAGATTACCGGAGATGGCTAAGGGGAGCCCTTAGGCCCCTCTCTCTTCAAAGATTACCGGAGATGGTTAAGGGGAGCCCTTAGGTCCCTCTCTATTCAAAGGAGGGGGGGGGAAAAGTGACCTGATACTGAAGACAAGGTTCTTTATCCAAGGAATTTGAGCAACCCTGCAGTCCCTTGAGTCGAGTCAGTTCACCTCCACATTATACCCCTACGGTTATAGCGCTGACACGAGAATATAATAAAGATGCGAGATGTTTAGGCTAGTCGCCAAGGAATGTTTGGAAAGCCGCCGCAATGTTTAAAAAAATATTTCCAGAGCACAACAGTGTATTAAAACATCTGTTTAGACCACAGCAGTGTATTAAAACATCTGTTTAGAGCACAGCAGTGTATTAAAACATGTTTAGAGCACAGCAGTGTATCAAAACATCTGTTTAGAGCACAGCAGTGTATTAAAACATCTGTTTAGAGCACAGCAGTGTATTAAAAATCTGTTTAGAACACAGCAGTGTATTAAAACATCTGTTTAGAACACAGGAGTGTATTAAAACATGTTTAGAGCACAGCAGTGTATTAAAACATCTGTTTAGAGCACAGCAGCATCTAAAATCAATTGTTTAGGAGACAACAGCGTCTTAAAACTTGTGTTTACAGCAAACAACGTCTTATGTTCAGACCACAGCAGCGTGAGTGTAAACAGCGTGTGGTGTCTACAATCACGAAGAAAACACACTTTTTCAGAACAAGTTTTCTATCGTACCAAGTGTCGGTCTGCGCAAAAGGTGTATGTGTATGTGTGTGTAAGGGAGAGTATTTATCTGAGTGTATGTGTGTGTACGTGTGATTGTGTACGTGAATTTACGTCCACACCGTGTGCGTGCGTGCTAGTATATTTCCTCGGGGTCGCTAAAGTTCGTTCCTCCTTACCAAAGTTTTCCCCTTTACCTTGGGCGCCGTGAGGCTGGAGTTAGTCTTTTTACCAGCAGAAGCTGAGGCACAGCGCTGACGTGGGTAAACACGACTGAAAAAGTAGGCATAGAATTGCCTAGTGAGTGAAAAAAAATTATAATACACACCATATATTTAAAAAAAAAATAATATATTTCGCTCGCTATGCGATCCGAGGATCGTATTCCTGTATTCTATAAGCCCAGCCCCTTGTTCCTCAATGCATGCAAAAGGAATAGTGCAGGGTGGTCAAAAACTGAAGTGCAGTAAAACATAAAAAATATGTATGTGTGTACAGTATTTATATGTATATGTGCGTGTTAATGTACACAATTACATGTATGTATGTATTTATGTACGTATATTCTTATGTAAAAAAAATATATGTATGTGTGTGCAGATGTATATTTATGGATATATGTATGTATATGAACGTGTGCGCATGTATATATGTATATATGCTTTCGTGATTTCTCACATTATCAAGAAAAATCACAAAAGCGCTTGGAATTTCACTGTTTTTTTTTCCACAGTGGTTATTCTGCATATATACAGTGTTACCTCGCATATCCGGCCTGCCATTATCCGAACCTTGCCAATATCCGAACAGGCCCTGGGAAAGGGCAAAATTCTAAAATTATTACCGAAACATCCGAACAGCCGTTCGGGTGTTTTCTGCCGCCTCAAAAACTGGAAAAATTGCTGGCGAAGCCACAGAGCGTGGAACCGGATAAGTGCGCGATGAAGTGGAACCTACAACAACGTGGTAGTGGAACCTACAACAAGGTGGTAGTGGAACCTACAACAACGTGGTAGTGGAACCTACAAGAACGTGGTAGTGGTACCTACAAGAACGTGGTAGTGGTATGATGGTTCGTGGCGCCCAACTTAAAATGGCTGCGGAAATCCGGGGGGCTGTTATTCGAGCCCAGAGTGTCTGGTCCCACCACCAGACGACGTTGGACTGGTTTTTTAAACCTACAACGCCGTCGCCGATGGCGATATGACGCTACGGATGCGCATTTTTTTCCCCTCACGTATCCGGAAACTCCGTGTTTCCGAACCGGTCTCGGCCCATATAGATTTCGTACCAGCTCCTCATTATTCGTGAGTATAAAGTCAATTATATTTTCTAGTATTGTCTGCATCACTATTTGTGGTGTATGGCAAATTTACTTCAGAGTTTCACAAGTACATTCAGGTGAGACGGTCTTTGAACTGTGAAGAAGCTGGGTCCAGTAATTCATGTACTAGTACAGTAATTAGGTTCTATATTACAGGTTTTACTAGGAAAGATTTCAACTGTATAATTTGTGATGTTAAGTAACACTACAAATGAGCTACGACTTGACAGAGAAGCTAAGTTGTTGTGTGATTCATTGATGGCCTCAGCAAGTTTTACCCAAATGTCAATATTATGTTGTTAAAGTGGTCTTTTATGTGGGTTTCTGTGAGAGCTGCAAACATTGCATTTGTCTCTGTGAAGAGTCCAACCATACACGGTATTTTGTTGTCAATAGATGGCTTAAGGATCTCTGTATATTTGCGAAAAATAAAAGATGTTATATTATTTATTTATTCAGGGAATTTATTCTATTGTTGACATTAGGGTTGTCATTTCCTTGCCATTTTTTCCCCCAGATTCACGAGACTAAAATTTTTTGGTGTTCTGAATGGTGGGATTACTCCCATGATTTGTGGAGGCTGTACCTCCTGGTTCCTTTCTAATTCTATGTATGGCGGTTTGCTATATACGGCAGCATAGCTTTTCATGAACCGATGTATTAACATTTCAGGATGAAAATGTTTGCAGGAGGTGGACTGTCACTGGTGTTTGGTCAGGAGATCGCGGCTTTTATGTTTTTCATCTTCAAACTTGACCGTCGCATTCGTGTCTCCAGACATTCGTGTCTCCAGACATTCGTGTCTCAAGACATTCGTGTCTCCAGACATTCGTGTCTCCAGACATTCGTGTCTCCAGACATTCGTGTCTCCAGACATTCGTGTCTCCAGACATTCGTGTCTCCAGACATTCGTGTCTCCAGACATTCGTGTCTCAAGACATTCGTGTCTCCAGACATTCGTGTCTCCAGACATTCGTGTCTCCAGACATTCGTGTCTCCAGACATTCGTGTCTCCAGACATTCGTGTCTCAAGACATTCGTGTCTCCAGACATTCGTGTCTCCAGACATTCGTGTCTCCAGACATTCGTGTCTCCAGACATTCGTGTCTCCAGACATTCGTGTCTCAAGACATTCGTGTCTCCAGACATTCGTGTCTCCAGACATTCGTGTCTCAAGACATTCGTGTCTCCAGACATTCGTGTCTCCAGACATTCGTGTCTCCAGACATTCGTGTCTCAAGACATTCGTGTCTCAAGACATTCGTGTCTCCAGACATTCGTGTCTCCAGACATTCGTGTCTCCAGACATTCGTGTCTCCAGACATTCGTGTCTCCAGACACGCACTTTAGCTTTCTGTTGGCTGATATATATGTATATTCGTATGCATGTATGGGAGTGTATGTATGTGTGCGTGTATATGTATGTGTGCATGTGTAAGTATGTGTAAATGAATGGACTCATCTGTATGTAGTTACAGGAGTTGAGTCTCAGCTCCTGGTCCCGCTTCTTCGCTGGCCGCTACCGTGTTCATCTGACTTCGATAGCCATATCGTACCTCTTCTTAAATCTATGTTTGGATCCTGTATCTTCCACTCCACTATGCAGGTCATTCCACTTCCTGACCAATTTAAGGCTAAAAAAAGAGCACTTCCTAACATCCCTGTAACTCATTTAAGTTTTCAGTTGCCACCCTATCAATTCCTTTTAGAATTTTGTAAGTTATCGTATTACCACAGTCTCTATTTTGTCTGATATCTCCAGGTTTTTAATCTCTCCTCAGAGCTCCAGCTCCGGGACTAGTCTTGATGCAAGCCTCAGAAATTAATTTTTAGACACGCTTCACAAGTTGTGGGTTCCATTCTTGTGGTGCATACTCCAGTGTGGTCCTGGAATATGCCGTACACAGTGTCGTGAATGACTCTATGCTTGAGCTCCGGAAAGTTGATCTTAGATTTGCCAGATGCGTGTTTGCTGCACCAGTTATTTCATTAATGTGCTCCTCTGGCGATATGCTCGGTACAGTGCTCACCCCACTGTTCTCCTAGAGTGAGGTTTACAGCTTTTTTTTCTTGAGCTTTTATCCGACCCGCGGTCTTATTTTCCCTTCCTCAACCATCATACAGTTGCATTTGCTTGGGTTAAATTCCAGTAGCCTGTTTTTTATTCTTCTCATTACTTTCACATAATTTCCAAACAGGCATACTTCTCATTCTATACCTTCCATCATTTCGTTCACGTATAGTACTGATTCTTGTGGAACCCCACTTATCACACATTCCCATTCCGAAATCTCTTCTCGTACAGCCAGTTCTTATTTCCGTCCTGTTAAGTATTCCTTGATTCATTACAGTGCCTTTCCTAACCAGGGTACGGGTGGGGTTAGAACCCATGGCGAGTGGGTCGTAAAACTCCAGGCCAGTGCGTAAGACACTGGGCCAGCTGGCTACAATAAGATTTATCCAACTAGGTATATTTATACACCATAGGAAGGGTAGCACAATCACCACTGTGACCACAAATGCAAATGCATTTCTAGTCACAGTGGTGGTCTGTGGTGTATAAAAATACCTAGTTGAATGAATGTTATTATAGCCAGCTGGCCCAGTGTCTTACGCACTGGCCTGGTGTTTTACGACCCACTCGCCATGGGTTCTAACCCCACCTGTTCCCTGATTTGTTTGCAATCGTGTTATTACGATTTTGTGAGTCAGTGCCTTTCCTGTTATTCCTGCCTGTTCCTCTAGTTTTTGTCAGTCTCTTGTGTGATACTATGTCAAAAGCCTTCTGACAGTCCAAAAATATGCAATCAACCCATCCTTGTGTCACCTGCCTCTCTCGCTTAACTTGTCGTAAAACTCTAGTAAGTTTATGAGACAAGACTTGCCGTCTCTAAAGCCGTGCTGGTTGTAGTTCGTAAGTCTGCTCCTTTCCAGGTGCTCAGCCACTCTTCTGATAATGTCCACAACCTTGCACACTATGCATGTCAGTGACACTGGCCTGTAGTTTAATGTTATCTGTCTGTCCACTTTCTTAAATATTTGGACTACATTTTCATACCTCTGGCAGTTGCCCTGTGTCGAGTGATTTATTAAAGATTGTGACTAGTGACTTACCGTATTTCACGGCTTATTAGACGCATTTTTCCATAAAATGTCTCCAAAAACCATCCTGCGTTCTATAAACTGAAGGTCAGTGACGGGAGCTATAAGTCTTGGGTGTGGGGATGGGGGGCTGTAGCTCTCCCAGTTACGTCCGATGCCGAGCCATTGAAACTAAAAGAATTCCTATAAACCGCGTCTTATAACCACGAAATACGGTATATAGTGTTTTTGCTTCCTCTCTCAGGACCCAGGGAGAGATATTATCTTGTCCCATTGCCTTCGAGACATTTAGCTCGCACAATAGATTCATCACCTCTTCTCTTGTTGTATGTACTGTGTCCCGCACTCGATGGTGCACTTTACAACTTTGGCTCTCTGATATCATCCCTCTTTCTTGCTGAGCTATGTCATAATGAAATTATCGGAGTGCCTTTCTTCTAACCAACGCAAGTTTGTTTCTGTCTCTTTTGCTTGCTTCACTGTTTTGTGTTTTTTCCTTCTATGCTTTTTTTCCATTTTCTAGTACCTTTAGCTGTTGCCTCTCTGGTCTTCTGGGTGATCCACTGCCTAACTCTTTTCCCTCCACTGTTTCTTTTGTTTCTGGATATGAATATTTCTTCTGCCTCTTGCACTTCCTTGCTACATACTCTGTCATCATCTCATTTGCTGTCTTTCCTCCCAGTTCCTTTCCCGCTGCGCTTCATCCAGGAATTACCTCGTGCCTGTGAGTCTCCTCTTCTGAAGTTTAGCCTCCATGGTCCTTCCTGTGTTCTCATTCTCTCCAAATATATTTCCACAAGGTATTTGAAACCGAGGACCGTATGGTCACTATCACCCAGGAGTCTTTTATATTCAATATTCTCTGTTTCTGAATCCCTCAGGGCGAATACAAGGCCCATCCTTGCTATTTTATCCCCTCTTATGAAGTTTTCCCTTACTACCACGTTTCTGGTCTTCTATGTGGCTACATGTTCTCCCAGTCATTGAAAATGAAAATGAAAATGTTTATTTCCTTGCTAAGCTTACAATGTGTGGTTTACATATATAATATTAATTACAAGGAAGGCCACTAGCATGCCTAGGCATTTCGGGCAGACTAATCCTAATTCTTACTCTGTATTGACACAGGTTATAGAGCAGTACATTTTAATATATCTTATTGCATACTAGGTAACTGAAATGATTAATTACATTTATAATAATGAGGTAGTACAAAACATATAACAATATTACAATTAGTAAATTTAGTAAAGTCTCCCACCATCAGCAGTTTTCCAGTGCTCGTGTGAGCTCTTCTGGTCACCTTCACTGTTGTGTTCACCATCATTCTGTTGTTATTATAATCTTGAGTTGATCTCCTGATGTTTAGTGGAGGGTTATACATCACTGCTCTCACCACCTTGGGACTCCCCGGTCTTGAGTGTGCCTACTATGTAGTCATTTACCTTTTTTTTCAGGTTATTTTTCCTCATCTCAAATCTCTACTAGTTTCTGACTAAAAGCGCTACTCCTCCACCTCCTTTGTTCCCTCCGCCCTTCCTCATAATCTGATATCCAGCCGGGAATATCGCATCTGTCATTATCTCTGTGAGATTTGTCTTTGTAAGTGCTATTATATACTGTCTGCATTTATATTCCATTCTATTATTTTCCTCTCTGTTACTGTGTACTGGTTCTTGTGTTTCTCATGTCTTGGTTCTTGCACATGTGTCAGGGGGTTGGAAAGGGGTGGTGGATGTTAGGGGTAAAGATAGGGGTTAGTTAGTAATGGGTAACTTGCGCTAGAATGGGTCAGGATCATGGGTGTAGATGAGGATGGATGGGGAGAGTGGGGTGAGGGGCAGCTGACAGGTTTCAGCAATGGGAGGGGTGAGGACAGTACTTGTAGGAAGGGGGGGGTAGGAGTGGGGCATGGCTTATTTTGGGTTATTGTGTATGAAGGGAAGAAAGGGGGGTTGGGGCATGAGAAGACTCTATGTATGGGTGTGTATGGCGTTCCTCTCCAGGCTGAGTTTCCACACTTGTAGACACTGGCTCTCCTTCCTGCCTCTGCCATATCTCTCTCTCTCTCTCTCTCTCTCTCTCTCTCTCTCTCTCTCTCTCTCTCTCTCTCTCTCTCTCTCTCTCTCTCTCTCTTTCTCCCTCACTTATTCCCTCTCCTTCACCGTTCTCTGCCGATCGCAGCAAACATGTATCTATCTCATCTACATCTATGTGAGAATTTATACTGTAAGTACTGTATATATGCATGTACGAAAATGTATGCATATAAACACGTATGGGTATATTCTTGTGCATGTGTACATATGCATGCATGTGCATATATGTGTCCATCAGTACCACCTATTAAAGAAGATTTGGCTTTAGTTTGTATGCTACTTTCAAACTGTCATTGAACCTCTTCTCTTGCCCATACATTGTCACTTCTGCTCTCCGGCTCATCTCCTTGTTTACCTGAGTCCTTTGTCTTCTACTTTTTTCTTGTTCTGGCACACTTGGTTTTGGCCTCTTTACACCTCCGGGTAAACCATGGGCTCACTCTCATCTTACCGCCCCTCCCCCTTTTTTTTTTCTTTTGGTACTTGCACTTTCCGGCCACATTCTCCATCATCTCCTTTCTGTCTTTCCCTCTAGTTCTCTTTCCTACTCTAGTTCTCTTTCCTACTCCGCCTCATGCCTGTTTAATCCCCTCTTTTGAAGTCATGTTTATCACACCCTTCCCATGGTGATTCTCTCTCATCTGCCATTTCCACAAGGTATTCGAAACTCTGTACCGCGTGGTCGCTACCTTTCATATATAATATCTCCTATGTCTGAAGCACTCAGGCTGAATACCAAGTCCAGCCTTGCTGGCTCATCCTACCCTTTCTATCTCTCTCTGGTTGTCCCAAACATGTTGATGCATGAAGTTCTTCATTTATCACCTCTATCATCTTAGCCCTCCATGTTACAGGTTCCCTGTGTGGCTCTAGGTTTTCCAAGTCACTCTGTGGTTGAAGTCACACTTTGCCCTGCTCATGTGGGCATTGATGAATAAGTGTGCATGTATGTGCTTGCGTACACACACACACTTCCATAATAACTTTTATGCACATTTCCATTTTCATACACACTTCCAAATACACAAGTCAAAACACACTTACATACACACATTTACAGAAACTTCAGTACATGAATTCAGACGAATTTAATACACACACACACCGGGGCCAGGAGCTGAGTATCGAACCCTGCAACCACAATTAGGTGAGTACACACACACACACACACACACACACACACACCTCAACACACTTTCACACGCAGTTGCAGTCCAACATGTTTCCATGTCACGACTGATACAGAATTATCCTCAATGTCCGGCGATATACAGGAAGTATATATATAAAACAAGCTGCATAAAAACACACAAACACACACAAACACTCACACACACACAAACACACACACACATACACACACACACACAATACATCATACTCGTGTGTGTTCACTCAACAAGCCTTATATGTATTACCACACGGTGGGATTCTGGTTTTTCCCTGAGGACACACAGTCGTCTTGTAAATGCATGACAGAAAAAAAGGTGACATTCTTCTGCCTCCAGAGTGATGTGCGTGTCACCACGAAAGATTTTTTTGGGGGTTCCTTTAACATTTTTATGTGATATACTGATTCATGGGGTCATGTCGTGCCTGAACTATACTAATCAGTCACGTCACTTTCCTGGTTCCTATGCACACACCCACATTGAAACAAAAAAGTAATAAGTACTTACAGAACACTAATAGGGTGTGTACACACACTGACACATTTATAACTGTGAAGGACAGGTGTTTTGTTAGTTGTTGACAACTGTCGGGTAGTGTAGTGTCGCGTAGGTCCGAGAAAGTTGTTTTGTATGTTTGCTGAAGTGTAGTGTGTGTGTACTCACCTAATTGTGGTTTCAGGGGTCGAAACTTAGCTCCTGGCCCAGCTCCATGAGCTTTATCATACCTCGTCTTAAAGCTATGTATGGTTCCTGCCTCCACTACACCACTTGCTAGACTATTCCACTTCCTGACAACTCTATGACTGAAGAAATACTTCCTAACATCCCTTTGACTCGTCTGAGTCTTCAACTTCCAATTGTGACCCCTTGTTTCTGTGTCCCCTCTCTGGAACATCCTGTCTCTGTCCACCTTATCTATTCCACGCAGTATTTTGTATGTCGTTATCATGTCTCCCTTAACTCTCCTGTCCTCCAGTGTCGTCAGGCCGATTTTCTTTAACCTTTCTTCATTCGTCAGACCAATTTCCCTTAACCTTTCTTCATAGGACATTCCCCTTAGCTCCGGAACTAACCTTGTTGCAAACCTTTGCACTTTCTCTAATTTATTGACGTGTTTGACCAGGTGTGGGTTCCAAGCTGGTGCTGCATACTCTAATATGGGCCTGACGTACACAGTGTATCGGAACGCTATTCTCAGGTTTGCCAGGCGCCCATATGCTGCACCAGTTATCTGGTTGATGTGTGCTTCCGGAGACGTGTTCGGTGTTATACTCACCCCAAGATCTTTCTCCTTAAGTGAGGTTTGCAGTCTTTGGCCACCTAGCCTATACTCTGTCTGCGGTCTTCTTTGCCCTTCACCGATCTTCATGACTTTGCATTTGGTGGGGTTAAACTCGAGAAGCCAGTTACTGGACCACCCGTCCAGCCAGTCCAGGTCTCTTTGAAGTCCTGCCTGATCCTCATCTGATTTAATTCTCCTCCTTAACTTCACATTATCTATTGCGTGTGTGTGTGTGTGTGTGTACTCATCTATTTGTGGTTGCAGGGGTCGTTTCATAGCTCCTAGCCCCGTGTGTCTGGTGTGTGTGTATAAATATATGAATAACTGAACTGTAATGAACACTTGTCATTGTTCAATAATAACCCATATGGGGGCAGAAATACAGATTGATTGATCTGTGTTTGAGTGCTTGGACATACAGCAAGCTTATGTGAACGTGTTAGACAGGAATAAGTGGAGGCAAGTGGTGTGTATGCCTCGAGGTGTTGTTTTGCGACCATTCTTAGATGGCTGCCTCGACCTGACTCCTATCAACCTTTGATAGGATTTTTTTTGTGCGTGTGTTTGCTTTAGATCCGACTGAATTTTCGCCGAAACGCTAATATTCATGTAGTATAATAAATACTTCAAGAAGAATTAATCTTCTATTCTTAGTAAATATACTTCTTAATAAATATGCTTCTAAGTAAATATACCTCTTAGTACGTATACTACTTCATAAAGAATGTATTTTCAATGGGTTGTACAGTCTATTTTGTTCTTAACAACTTCACTTGATATCTGTATCGTATCATTGTGACTCACAACATCAATAACAATAACTGTGGCTATCAAGGTCTGCAACAATTGTATGGAGAGTAGGCCTAGTGAAAGTCTTTATGTTCACGTTCAAATCTCTGCCTCCTGTTGTTTCCTCCCCAGAGGATCATCATAATCACCAGCTTCACTAACATCACCAGCAGCTTCAAGCTCACCAGCATCACTAAGCTCACCAAAACTGAATACTTCAGTAGCTTGCTGCTAAACTATTCCATATGAGAGTTACATAGTGGGAACAAAAGCTGTTTCATCTGTCTCTTATTCCATCACACAGGATGGGTTACATGCAGCCTGAGCTGGGAGACTAATGTAGGGCGGTGAGGTTATCGCATCAAAGGTGTCGTTCCTGCAGAACCGAAGATACTATTACTTAGGAATTACCATCTCTCAGAATGGCATAATCCAAACACTTGAGGCAACAAAGATCATGCATAAGAGAGAGGAAAAAGAGTTGTGTGGGATGGGAGAGAAATCTGGATGCTAGAGTGTGTTTCACTCGTAGGAGGCCCCGAGTTGGTACTCCCGTAGTTGCAACCGTTTTGTTTGTATATTATGTCTGTAGTAAACCATAACTCCGGGCCTCCTACGAGTGAAACACCTGTATAATACTGAGTACGTAACTACCAGCACACCTAAGCTCACCATCAGTGCCCCGTTGCCTACCCTCCTTGACATGGGTGAAGGGTTACCTCATGGTTTTGAAAGAAAGCCCCCTGATTAACGTGTTGGTTTTGAAAGAAAGACCCCTGATTAACGTGCTGGTTTTTAATGAAATCCCCCTATTAACGTGGTGGTTTTTAAAGAAATCCCCCTATTAAGGTGCTGGTTTTTAAAGAAAGTCCAGTGATTAACGTGCTAGTTTTTAAAGAAAGCCCCTGATTAACGTGCTGGTTTTTAAAGAAATCCCCCTCATTAACGTGCTTGTTTCTAAAGAAAGACCCCTGATTAACGTGCTGGTTTTTAAAGAAAGTCCTTTATTAACGTGCTGCTTTTAAAGAAAACCCTTTAATTAACGTGCTGCTTTTAAAAGAAAGCCCTTGATTAACGAGGCAGACCTAGTCATGACTGGAGTCCAAAGCAGCAAGAAGTTAACTTCAATTCGTTGTTTCAGCTTAATATTGAAGGAAGTGTAGAGTAATTTCTTTGAGAGCTTGGATGTTTGTGGGCATATGAAGGCAGATATTTATTATATTTAACAAAACTGGATAAATCAGCAGAGTGCAACTAGTTACTCGGTGGGAACAAAGGCTAACTCTTTCCCAGCCATATTCCAGCACGCAGGATGTTGCTCATACTTAGTGCTGAAATCTGTCAGTTTGAGCTGGGAGACAGGACAAGGAGAACGTCTTCATGTGTTTCATTAAAGGTTCATCAGCTACGGGAGCTTATAAGGTTTCGTCCCAGCGTAGCTGGAGTTACTATCACTTGGGAGTTGCCATCCCTCAGGATAGCCTCTCCCATACACAGGAGAAATAGATTATTTATGAAGATATCTCCATTGTCCCAGAATAAAGACAAGAGAAATTATTTATAGAAGACAGAGGAAAGAGAGGAAACAGGGAAGTGGAATTTGCAGGTCATAATTTTTAACTAAAGATAGAGGGAAAGGGAGAGTGGATGAGAAATTTGGATGATATTATGCATATATTAAATATTATATATCCAAATATATATATATATATATATATATATATATATATATATATATATATATATATATATATATATATATATATATATAAATACATTAGTAGCGTGGAGGGTGAGAGAAGAGCTGTGTGTGTGGTGCAAGACTTCGAAAACCCAGGTACACATCTTTCTCCAACATCATGTTGAACGAGTCTAATATCGCAGTGAATGCACACCACTGTACGGTAAAATCACATTAAGGCGTTGGTTGCGACAGTGTGAGGAGTTTAGTGAAACAAGAGAAGGACCAATCAGCGCCTCCCATACACTGCTTGTTCTTCCTCCCTTCCTTCCAAACCTGATTAACCTGCTCAGCCTAACATTAAAAGGCCTTGCTGCACTGGAGTTCGCCACTCCTCAAGCTCAAGCTCCTGAGAGTCCCACTCACAACATAAACACCAAGGACATCATAACAGACCTTAAAATTGACCTGAATAGTACTTGCTATAAAGACTTTCGTATTTGATTTGTTAGGACTCCTCAGCATCGCCAGGATGATGGTACTGGAACAGGAAGATCCTCTGAATGATTCACCAGTTCCAGTGCAGAAGGAAGGTCACGATACGTTATTTTGGATTTGTTTTTTGTTGAAAATCCAGACCCTTATTGTGATACAGAAATAACAATTCTTGGTGAGATTCTGAGGTTCCCTGCATACCTTCAGGACTGCAAACTGCATGCATGACTTCCTTCCAACACACCACTAACGTCAGGGATTGCAACAAGTACACAACAGTAATGAGGTACCTCACGGCTTGTCCTGGTCTCCGATCTTCACACCAAACAAGTGGAAAAATTAGACTGTTTTCACAAGAGTCGGGATGTTTCTTCTCTGTTTTGTCTAAGTAAAACTGCCATGGATATTACAAAAAAACATTACTGACGTTTAGGCAACCAAAAGATTGTATGCTCATAAATACAGTTAAAAATACTACTTACTTTACAAAAAGAGAGAAAACATAAAATCCATTAGTAATCCCCGCCATTCTCAAGATCACCACCATCCTCAAGATCACCAATATCCTCAAGATCACCACCATCCTCAAGATCACCATCCTCAAGATCAATACCATCCTCAAGATCACCATCTTCAAGATCACCACCATCTTCAAGATCACCACCATCCTCAAGATCACTACCATCCTCAAGATCACCACCATCTTCAAGATCACCACCATCCTCAAGATCACCACCATCCTCAAGATCACTACCATCTTCCAGATGAGCAGCATCAAGATGAGAGGTATCAGAGGGACGCTGGATGCTGGTATCTTCATCTGGCGATAGCGTCATCAAGGCGGAGCTGTAGTGCCTGGGGGAGACAGTCTGCAGGAGGAGACGCTAAATTGAACATCACACCGTATTACGATGACGGCACAACTGTAATGATTATGTTGGCAGTGCTGGAAGATTATGTTGGCAGTGCTGGAAGATTATGTTGGCAGCACTGGAAGATTATGTTGGCAGTACTGGAAGATTGTATTGGCAGTGCTGGAAGATTATGTTTGCAGTATTGGAAGATTATGTTGTTAGTGCTGGAAGATTATGTTTGTAGCACTGGAAGATTATGTTGGCAGTGCTTGAAGATTATGTTGGCAGTACTGAAAGATTATGTTGGCAGCACTGGAAGATTATGTTGACAGTACTGGAAGATTATGTTTGTAGCACTGGAAGATTATGTTGGCAGTACTGGAAGATTATGTTTTCAGTACTGGAAGATTATGTTGGTAGCACTGGAAGATTATGTTGTCAGTGTTGGAATATTATGAAAAAATAAACACAAGCAGTATAATGTGATCCTTTATTGACAACGTTTCGCCCACACAGTGGGCTTTATCGAGTCACAAACAGATCTACCTGGATAAAAGATAAATGAGTATTTATAGGATTTAGTCAGGTGGAGAATGTTGGGTCAGGTGGAGAATGTTGGGTCAGGTGGAGAATGTTGGGTCAGGTGGAGAATGCTGCATGTGACAGTCTTCAGAGTAGTGTGATGGAGTCTAAAACCTTGGGTAGCTTTAAAAAAAAAAGAGATTGGATAAGTAAATGGGTAGACCTTCTGCAGTATTCCATTCTTAAGTTCTTATGTGGGATAGCGATGAAGAAGTTTCTTGGCAATAGGTTCAGCTATGTTGTAGAAGCCGTTGTTCTGGTTGAAATTGTTGGATATGCAGATAAGTGATGATTCCAGGATTCTTCGGTATTGAGTGTTTCTTCTCTGGCGATGAGTCTTGCGTTTCTGTAGTTGATTAAATGGTTGTGTGAATTTCGGTGTTGAACACAGGCATTCCTTGAGTCGTCAGATCTGTCTGCGTACTGGTGTTCTGAAATACGTGTGTGGAGGTCTCTGGATGTTTCGCCGACGTATAATTTGCTGCAGTCATTACAAGGGATTGTGTATACCCCTGCAGTGGATTGAAGCTTGTACTGTCTGTTACTGATAATGTCCTTGATGGTTGTGGATGTGGAGGTAGATACTCGGAATGAGGTATTGGAAAAAATGTTGGAAACGTGTTTGGCAATGGAGTTGGTGGGGAGGACTATGTATCTCTTCTCGGCAGTGTCTTCTCTGGGTGTGTTGAAGATGTTTAATGCTCGTCGTCTACAGTCTCTAATAAAGTGACGAGGATAGTGAAGTTTATAAAAAACTTGCTCAATAAGGGAGCATTCTTCCTCAAGGAACTCACTGCTGCAAATTCTGAGTGCGCACAGGAAAAAGCCTATAATTACACCACGTTTAGTTTTGGTGTCGTGGTGAGAGTAAAAGTGGAGAAGATCGTGTTGGTTGGTAGGTTTTCGATAGACTTTAAAACGAAGTTCATGGTCAGCTTTGCAGCTTCCGGATATAAGAGGGCGAGGATCCTGGAGGATGGCAGAGTTGGAAAGCCATATTTAAACCTCTGGAATTGTGTACATGGAATCAGGGTCATCAACAGGGTCAGGGAAGGAGGACAAAGTCCTTACTGGGACCTTAGGTGACTCAAAGAATACTTTAATCTGATTAATGTGGTAAACCTTACCCAAGCTGGGTTTACTCAGAGGTGCTACCACATAATTTAAATCTGAATTCTTTTTTATCAGTTACATCGGTCCCATAAAACTCGCTTTTAAAGTGTGACTAAGCTCAGGTTCCTGGACCAACACCTCGTCCATTGGGTTGAAGGAGCAAAATTTAGAAGTTATTGTCATGCCTCTGTTTCATGTTGATTTGAGTGATTTTTAGGTTGGCTTTAACCAACTGACGAGCAACGTGCAATCTTGATATAGGCTCGTAGGGAGTCTTGCAGATGTCTTCTCTAAACCATTCTTCCTTATGCATGTGTAGTGGATTTCTCACATTGTTCTCAAAAAATCAGCTCAGAAGGACTGCACCCAAATGATTCCTGGACAGTTTCTCGCACTGCAAACAACAATGCGAGAAACGGTGCAGTCTGTCGGAAAATTCATTCAATACATCGTAGTTTTTAAGGTTTGATCAAACCTTTTTCAAGGCGCCTTGGAGCTGAGGATGGTAGGCTCCTGATAGATTTTAATTAATTACTAGGCGTTTTAAACCTTCTCTGAATGCTCTTTCTTCGAAAATAATACCCTGGTCAGTTTGTATAGATCGTGGAATGCCAAAGTGGGAAATAAACTTAATGAGGGCTTTAGTATTTAATAATACGATACTCTCTGAGGATACCTAGTAGTTTTATCCATAATAGTAAACAGATACTGGTTACCTGACTTGGCCTCAAACAGTTGATGATTTGGTCCGCAAAGTGGTTCTCCACCATTAGGTATGTGTCCGGGTTCACCCACTTGTTGACACTCACGACAGGATCGGATGTAATTCCGCACCTCTCGTCTTACATCTGGGCAATTAAAATGTTGGAGTACTCTGTAAAGGGATTTAGTGACGCCTAAATGTCCTCCCAAGGACGAATTGTGAGCTGCTTTCAGGACCTGAGGTCTGAATTTCTAATTTTAACACTCCCCCCAACCTCCTTACCATTAGCCAGACTAAATAGTAGATTGTTCATGATATATTTAGGAGGGTGAGTAGAGTTGGATTCAACAAGCCAGAGATGGGTCAGTTTGTTGCTCTTCTCGAGAAGTCAAGTCTCTTGGGCAACCCCGGAATAGGAAGGCTTGATCAGGGACTTTTCACTAGATTTCCGAGGCCCTCGCCAGTTTTCCCCGTAAAACAAATTGTCTAGCCCTAGATCCCAGTCCTCCAAAGTAAGGTCAGCATTCTCTTCAGACTTTCCTTTGGACACTGCCCGAATTATGGCCAACATTGGAGAAGAGGTTTCTGTGGTTACGATAGGCTCAGGACAGCATCTAAAATTTAGAGCATTGTTACCAAGCATCAATAAAGCATCTTTCATGGGGAACACCCCCGGACACTACTACTATTAAATACCCAGTGTAATACTGGCTTTTAATAAAAGTCCTATGCAGAGATACAGAAAAGATTGCCCCATATTCTTTTAACAACACTGAAATCTCCTTAGAAATTGTAAGAGGGAGCAATTAGCCCCAGTATCCCTGAAGGTAGGTACTTCAATGGGATATTCCTGTTCCTTAAGGGAGATTTGACTGCTACTGTGAAAAGGTGCCATGTAGGCATCTATGACCGGCTGATTTGCTTCATCAATAAGCATAGTTATTTTCCCTAGGTTGTGGTATATTATTATTATAATCAAAAGAAGCGCTAAACCACAGGGGTTATACAGCAATTTTTTTTATATTAAAGTCCAGGGTTTATTCCCTGGACCTCAGCAATGAGAGTCGCTCCTCTCACCGCTGGGCAACGGCGGTTGTGGTATAGACTTATCACTAGCACTAGTTTAGAACAGGTGGCCTTGATGTGACCAGGCTTACGGCAGTTATAACAGGTTATGGGATCGGGAACCTTGTCTCCGTGCTCCTTGCTGTTTTTGAAGCAGACGTCGTTTTTCAACTCTAGCTTCCATCTTCGGACGACATTGAGAGGTCCGTCCACGACGATCTCTGTCCATACTAAGGTGGTGGGAAGAAAGATTAAGAGACCGCTCGATCAAGGAGCGGTTAACCTCAAATGTGTCTGCAAGCCTAGCTGCCTCTATAGCAGTTGCCACAGAGTGGTCTTCTAAAAACCTTACCTCTGGTCCGACTGACTCAAGGAGATTGTCAATAAGGATCATTTGCATTAGCTCACTGAAATGTCGTAATTAACAAAGGTTTCATCACTCAAACTAGTTGTGAATTCTTACGCTTTGCCATATAATGCTGTATGAACCAGTGTCGACCAATGCTCCAGTGGTCAACACAAAGCTCGAGCCTGGTTTTCGAAACACTTGAAAAACTGCTCAGGCTTAGAGCATGCCACAGTCTCGCTTCCCCTTGTGTATCTCGCTAGGGTCTCGTTTCCTCGTGTGTACCTCGCTAGTGTCTCGCTTCCCCGTGTGTACCCCACTAGTGTCTCGCTTCCCCGTGTGTACCTTGCTAGTGTCTCGCTTCCCCGTGTGTACCTCGCTACTGTCCTACGAAGAGACATATAATAGACATTTAAGCACCGTGTGTGCTTGCACTTGTCACCCTGAGTGCCATCACTCAAGTCTTCAGCTGAGAGTGCAGCGTCCACAACACCAGGATTAGTGTCAGGTCTATGGTAGACGTCCAACCGATGGTTAATTTGTCTGTGCCTCCCTCTCACCAGGGGGATTACCAGAGCAACCAGTGATGGGATTAGTGAGATTGGTTCTTAATCCTCTTGTGTTTCTCTGACGGGCTTGTCTTCTGTCAAGTGGGTCACCACCGATGTCTGTCTGTCTGTCTAGTGGATTACTATTACTGACAGTTTGTCTAGTGGATTACTATTACTGACAGTAGGTCTAGTGGATTACCATCACTGACAGTCTGTCTAGTGGATTACCATCACTGACAGTCTGTCTAGTGGATTACCATTAATGACAGTAGGTCTAGTGGATTACCATCACTGACAGTCTGTCTAGTGGATTACCATCACTGACAGTCTGTCTAGTGGATTACCATTACTGACAGTAGGTCTAGTTGGTCACCATGACTGACAGTCTGACTAATGGATCACCACCACTGACTGTCTGTCTAGTGGATCACCACCACTGACTGTCTAGTGGGTTACCACCACTAACTGTCTAGTGGATCACCACTGACTGTCTAGTGGGTCACCACCGCTGACAGTCTGTCTAGTGGGTCACCACCGCTGACAGTCTGTCTAGTGGATCCCCACCGCTGACAGGAAGACAGCAACATTCAGTAGGAGTACCATGGCCCTAATAAAGGGCTCTTGATTCAAGGAATCTTAGTTACTCATCCTTTCCTTGGATTAAACCTAATTGTCTTAAATTCCTAATGCGCTGTATGACGCCCACGGGTTTAGCGCTTCTTATGATGCCAAATGATCACAATTCAGACTGAAGACCAGGTGGATGTTGTTGTTAGGTGAAGAGTTAAACCAGTATGGGCAGACCATCATCCTGTACTCTTGCCTCCTGCAGGATGTACCAGGCAGACCATCATCCTGTACTGCCTCCTGCAGGATGTACCAGGAAGACCATCATCCTGTACTGCCTCCTGCAGGATGCACCAGGCAGACCATCATCCTATACTGCCTCCTGCAGGATGTACCAGGCAGACCATCATCCTGTACTGCCTCCTGCAGGATGCACCAGGCAGACCATCATCCTGTACTGCCTCCTGCAGGATGCACCAGGCAGACCATCATCCTGTACTGCCTCCTGCAGGATGCACCAGGCAGACCATCATCCCAGGGGAGACACAGCTTCCAGTCTGGTCTCTATCATTTAGCCTCAGATTCACTCCTTTAAAAAAAAAAATATATCTTGAAACCACTTGCCCTTCCTCCCTGCTCCTGCCCCAGACCCTAGCTTACCCCTGACTCAGAAGCCAGTAGCTCCTCCTAGTGACCCAGAGTCCTAAAGGATACAGATCTGGGGCATGATATCCTTAATTCTCCAGAGCTCGACTCCTCCCCCTCCTACTCCCCCTTCCCCCCAGCCTCTCCAGTATCCCTGGTCAGTCTTCCCATTGTTTGTTGAGGATATAATTAGCTCACACTTAACAGGAGCGACGTGAGATGCCTGTTTCGCACTAGTATTCCCCAACATGTTCTTCTAAACTAGTATTCCCCAACATGTTCTTCTAAACTAGTATTCCCCAACATGTTCTTCTAAACTAGTATTCCCCAACATGTTTCTAAAATATTCCAACATCTTAAACTGTATTCCCCAACATGTTCTTCTAAACTAGTATTCCCCAACATGTTCTTCTAAACTAGTATTCCTCTACATGTTCTTCTAAACTCGTATTCCCCAACATGTTCTTCTAAACTAGTATTCCCTACATGTTCTTCTAAACTCGTATTCATCAACATGTTCTTCTAAACTAGTATTCCCCAACATGTTCTTCTAAACTAGTATTCCCCAACATGTTCTTCTAAACTAGTATTTCCCAACATGTTCTTCTAAACTCGTATTCCCCAACATGTTCTTCTAAACTAGTATTCCCCAACATGTTCTTCTAAACTAGTATTCCCCAACATGTTCTTCTAAACTAGTATTCCCCAACATGTTCTTCTAAACTAGTATTCCTCAACATGTTCTTCTAAACTAGTATTCCCCAACATGTTCTTCTAAACTAGTATTCCCCAACATGTTCTTCTAAACTAGTATTCCCCAACATGTTCTTCTAAACTAGTATTCCCCAACATGTTCTTCTAAACTAGTATTCCCCAACATGTTCTTCTAAACTAGTATTTCCCAACATGTTCTTCTAAACTAGTATTCCCCAACTTGTTCTTCTAAACTCGTATTCCCACACATGTTCTTCTAAACTAGTATTCCCCAACATGTTCTTCTAAACTAGTATTCCCCAACATGTTCTTCTAAACTCGTATTCCCCAACATGTTCTTCTAAGCTAGTATTCCCCAACATGTTCTTCTAAACTAGTATTCCCCAACATGTTCTTCTAAACTAGTATTCCCCAACATGATCTTTAAACTAGTATTCCCAACTTCTCAAACTAGTATTCACATGTTCTTCTAAACTAGTATTCCCCAACATGTTCTTCTAAACTAGTATTCCCCAACATGTTCTTCTAAACTAGTATTCCCCAACATGTTCTTCTAAACTAGTATTCCCCAACTTGTTCTTCCAAAATAGTATTCCCCAACTTGTTCTTCCAAACTAGTATTCCCCAACATGTTCTTCTAAACTAGTATTCCCAACATGTTCTTCTAAACTAGTATTCCCAACATGTTCTTCTAAACTAGTATTCCCCAACATGTTCTTCTAAACTAGTATTCCCCAACATGTTCTTCTAAACTAGTATTCCCCAACATGTTCTTCTCTGTATTACAACATGTTCTAACTAGTATTCCCCAACATGTTCTTCTAAACTAGTATTCCCCAACATGTTCTTCTAAACTAGTATTCCCAACATGTTCTTCTAAACTAGTATTCCCAACATGTTCTTCTAAACTAGTATTCCCCAACATGTTCTTCTAAACTAGTATTCCCCAACATGTTCTTCAAACTAGTATTCCCCAACATGTTCTTCAAACTAGTATTCCCAACATGTTCTTCTAAACTAGTATTCCCAACATGTTCTTTAAACTAGTATTCCCCAACTGTTCTTAAACTATATTCCCAACATGTTCTTCTAAACTAGTATTCCCAACTGTTCTTCTAAACTAGTATTCCCCAACATGTTCTTCTAAACTAGTATTCCCACATGTTCTTCTAAACTAGTATTCCCCAACATGTTCTTCTAAACTAGTATTCCCCAACATGTTCTTCTAAACTAGTATTCCCCAACATGTTCTTCTAAACTAGTATTCCCCAACATGTTCTTCTA
This sequence comes from Cherax destructor, assembly GCA_009830355.1. NCBI lineage: Eukaryota > Metazoa > Arthropoda > Malacostraca > Decapoda > Parastacidae > Cherax > Cherax destructor. The sequence goes on from WNWK01001947.1 coordinate 149,688, forward strand.
AACTGTATTCCAACTGTTCTTCTAAACTAGTTTCCCAACATGTTCTTCTAAACGTATTCCCAACATGTTCTTCTAAACTAGTATTCCCCAACATGTTCTTCAAAATGTATTTCCAAACTGTTCTTCTAAACTAGTATTCCAACATGTTCTTCTAAACTAGTATTCCCCAACATGTTCTTCTAAACTAGTATTCCCAACATGTTCTTCTAAACTAGTATTCCCCAACATGTTCTTCTAAACGTATTTCCCCAACATGTTCTTCTAAACTAGTATTCCCAACATGTTCTTCTAAACTAGTATTCCCCAACATGTTCTTCTAAACTAGTATTCCAACTGTTCTTCTAAACTAGTATTCCAACTGTTCTTCAAACTAGTATTCCAACATGTTCTTCTAAATAGTATTCCCAACATGTTCTTCTAAACTGTATTCCCCAACTGTTCTTCAAACTAGTATTCCCAACATGTTCTTCAAACTAGTATTCCCCAACATGTCTTCTAAATGTATTCCAACATGTTCTTCTAAACTAGTATTCCCAACTGTTCTTCAAACTAGTATTCCCCAACATGTTCTTCTAAACTAGTATTCCCAACATGTTCTTCTAAACTAGTATTCCAACTGTTCTTCAAACTAGTATTCCAACATGTTCTTCTAAACTAGTATTCCCAACTGTTCTTCAAACTAGTTTCCCAACATGTTCTTCTAAACTAGTATTCCCCAACTGTTCTTCTAAACTAGTATTCCCAACATGTTCTTCTAAACTAGTATTCCCCAACATGTTCTTCTAAACTAGTATTCCCAACTGTTCTTCTAAACTATATTCCCAACATGTTCTTCTAAACTAGTATTCCAACATGTTTTCTAAACTAGTTTCTGTTCTTCAAACTAGTATTCCCAACATTTCTTCTAAACTATATTCCAACTTTCTAATGTATTCCCCAACATGTTCTTCTAAACTAGTATTCCAACATGTTCTTCAAATAGATTCCCCAACATGTTCTTCTAAATAGTATTCCAACATGTTTTCTAAACAGTATTCCCCAACTGTTCTTCAAACTAGTATTCCCAACATGTTCTTCTAAACTAGTATTCCCAACATTGTTCTTCTAAACTAGTATTCCCCAACATGTTCTTCTAAACTAGTATTCCCTTCTCAACGTATAATGTTCTTCTAAACTAGTATTCCCCAACATGTTCTTCTAAACTGTATTCCCAACATGTTCTTCTAAACTAGTATTCCCCAACATGTTCTTCTAAACTAGTATTCCCCAACATGTTCTTCTAAACTAGTATTCCCAACATGTTCTTCTAAACTAGTATTCCCAACTGTTCTTCTAAACTAGTATTCCCAACATGTTCTTCTAAACTAGTATTCCCCAACATGTTCTTCTAAACTAGTATTCCCCAACATGTTCTTCTAAACTAGTATTCCCCAACTGTTCTTCTAAACTAGTATTCCCCAACATGTTCTTCTAAACTAGTATTCCCAACATGTTCTTCTAAACTAGTATTCCCCAACTGTTCTTCTAAACTAGTATTCCCAACATGTTCTTCTAAACTAGTATTCCCAACATGTTCTTCTAAACTAGTATTCCCAACATGTTCTTCTAAACTAGTATTCCCCAACATGTTCTTCTAAACTAGTATTCCCAACATGTTCTTCCAAACTAGTATTCCCCAACATGTTCTTCTAAACTAGTATTCCTCTACATGTTCTTCTAAACTCGTATTCCCCAACATGTTCTTCTAAACTAGTATTCCCAACATGTTCTTCTAAACTAGTATTCCCAACATGTTCTTCAAACTAGTATTCCCAACTGTTCTTCTAAACTAGTATTCCCAACTGTTCTTCTAAACTGTATTCCCCAACATGTTCTTCTAACTAGTATTCCCCAACATGTTCTTCTAAACTAGTATTCCCCACATCTGTTCTTCAAATGTCGCTAGTATTCCCCAACATGTTCTTCTAAACTAGTATTCCCAACATGTTCTTCTAAACTAGTATTCCCAACATGTTCTTCTAAACTAGTATTCCAACATGTTCTTCTAAACTGTATTCCCCAACTGTTCTTCCTAATAGATTCCAACATGTTCTTCAAACTAGTATTCCCCAACATGTTCTTCTAAACTAGTATTCCCCAACATGTTCTTCAAACTAGTATTCCCCAACATGTTCTTTCCAAACTAGTATTCCGAACATGTTCTTCTAAACTGTATTCCTGTTTCCAGACATGTTCTTCTAAACTAGTATTCCCCAGACATGTTCTTCTAAACTAGTATTTTCCCAACATGTTCTTCAAACTAGTATTCCCAACTGTTCTTCTAAACTAGTATTCCTCAACTTGTTCTTCTAAACTCGTATTCCCCAACATGTTCTTCTAAACTAGTATTCCCAACATGTTCTTCTAAACTAGTATTCCCCAACTGTTCTTCAAACTAGTATTCCCAACATTGTTCTTCTAAACTAGTATTCCCGACATGTTCTTCTAAACTGTATTCCCAACTGTTCTTCTAAACTAGTATTCCCCAACATGTTCTTCTAAACTAGTATTCCCAACATGTTCTTCTAAACTAGTATTCCCACATGTTCTTCTAAACTAGTATTCCCCAACATGTTCTTCCAAACTAGTATTCTCCAACATGTTCTTCTAAACTAGTATTCCCCAACATGTTCTTCTAAACGATTCCCACATGTTCTTCTAACGTATTCCCAACATGTTCTTCTAAACTAGTATTTTTAAATGTTTCCCAACTGTTCTTCAAACTAGTATTCCCAACATGTTCTTCTAAACTAGTATTCCCAGCATGTTCTTAAACAGTTCCCCAACTGTTCTTCTAAACTAGTATTCCCCAACATGTTCTTCTAAACTCGTATTCCCAACATGTTCTTCTAAACTAGTATTCCCCAACATGTTCTTCTAAACTAGTATTCCCCAACATGTCTCCAAACTAGACCTAAAAGTATTCCTCTAAGTTCTTTATGTGACTTGGAACATGTCTCTAAACGTTTCCCCTTTCTTCTCTGTTCCCCTGTGCTTTTGTATTCCCAACATGTTCTTCTAAACTAGTATTCCCCAACTTGTTCTTCCAAACTAGTATTCCCTAACTTGTTCTTCTAAACTAGTATTCCCCAACATGTTCTTCTAAACTAGTATTCCCCAACATGTTCTTCTAAACTAGTATTCCCCAACATGTTCTTCTAAACTAGTATTCCCCAACATGTTCTTCCAAACTAGTATTCCCCAACTTGTTCTTCTAAACTAGTATTTCTGAAAGTGATTTTTTCATAAACTCTTATTTTCTACCATGTAATTCAGATAACAACTGTATAATGATTATTGCTGTAACATTTTTGGAGTCAGTGACGCACAGTGTCGCTGTGTTGCGGCGGACTGTGTTGCGGCGGACAGTGTCGCTGTGTTGCAGCGGACACTGTCGCTGTGTTGCGGCGGACAGTGTCGCTCTGCTGCAGCGGACACTGTCGCTGTGTTGCGGCGGACAGTGTCGCTGTGTTGCAGCAGACTGTGTCGCTGTGTTGCAGCGGACAGTGTCGCTGTGTTGCAGCGGACACTGTCGCTGTGTTGCGGCGGACAGTGTCGCTGTGTTGCAGCGGACAGTGTCGCTGAATTGCGGCGGACAGTGTCGCTGTGTTGCAGCGGACAGTGTCGCTGTGTTGCAGCAGACAGTGTCGCTGTGTTGCAGCGAACAGTGTCGATGTGTTGCAGCGGACAGTGTCGCTGAATTGCGGCGGACAGTGTCGCTGTGTTGCAGCGGACAGTGTCGCTGTGTTGCAGCGGACAGTGTCGCTGTGTTGCAGCGGACAATGTCGCTGAGTTTCGGCGGACAGTGTCGCTGTGTTGCAGCGGACAGTGTTGCTGTGGTGCAGCGGACAGTGTCGCTGTATTGCGGCGGACAGTGGTTCTGTGTTGCAGAGGACAGTGTCGCTGTGTTGCAGCGGACAGTGTTGCTGTGTTGCAGCGGACAGTGTCGCTGTATTGCGGCGGACAGTGTCTCTGTGTTGCAGCGGACAGTGTCGCTGTGTTGCGGCGCTGCATGATATTATTCATAGTTTTAAGGAAATGTATTGAATATATAATTATAGAAGTGAGAACTATATTTAGTTGGCTTGACTCCTGATGCTGCTACTCACCGTTGATGCTGCTACTCACCGTTGATGCTGCTACTCACCGTTGATGCTGCTACTCACCGTTGATGCTGCTACTCACCGTTGATGCTGCTACTCACCGTTGATGCTGCTCCTCACCGTTGATGCTGCTACTCACCGTTGATGCTGCTACTCACCGTTGATGCTGCTACTCACCGTTGATGCTGCTACTCACCGTTGATGCTGCTACTCACCGTTGATGCTGCTACTCACCGTTGATGCTGCTACTCACCGTTGATGCTGCTCCTCACCGTTGATGCTGCTCCTCACCGTTGATGCTGCTCCTCACCGTTGATGCTGCTACTCACCGTTGATGCTGCTGCTCACCGTTGATGCTGCTACTCACCGTTGATGCTGCTGCTCACCGTTGATGCTGCTACTCACCCTTGATGCTGCTACTCACCGTTGATGCTGCTACTCACCGTTGATGCTGCTACTCACCGTTGATGCTACTCACCGTTGATGCTGCTACTCACCGTTGATGCTGCTACTCACCGTTGATGCTGTTACTCAACGTTGATGCTGCTACTCACCGTTGATGCTACTCACCGTTGATGCTTTTACTCAACGTTGATGCTGCTACTCACCGTTGATGCTGCTACTCACCGTTGATGCTGCTACTCACCGTTGATGCTGCTGCTCACCGTTGATGCTGCTACTCACCGTTGATGCTGCTACTCACCGTTGATGCTGCTACTCACCGTTGATGCTGCTACTCGCTGTTGATGCTGCTACTCACCGTTGATGCTGCTACTCACCGTTGATGCTGCTACTCGCCGTTGATGCTGCTACTCACCGTTGATGCTGCTACTCGCCGTTGATGCTGCTACTCACCGTTGATGCTGCTACTCACCGTTGATGCTGCTGCTCACCGTTGATGCTGTTGCTGCTGTTGATACTGCAGCTGTAAATGCTATGAGTGGTACTGTTGCTATTAGTTGGTGGTGTTGGAGAGTTGGTGGTTTTGGAGAGTTGGTGGTGTTGGAGAGTTGGTGGTGTTGGAGAGTTGGTGGTGTTGGAGAGTTGGTGGTGTTGGAGAGTTGGTGGTGTTGGAGAGTTGGTGGTGTTGGAGAGTTGCTGCTGTTGCTGCTACTATTACTGCTGCTATTGGTGATACTGCTGTTAGTGCTTCTGCTGCAACTGATGTTATTAAGTCTGCTTATGCAGCTGGTGTTGCTTTTGTTGAGGTTACTGCTATTGTTATTGTTGCTAATGCTGCTTATGCTGTTGCTTTTATTATTACTGCTGCTGTTGTTATTCTTTGCTGCTGCTGCTGCGTTGCATGCTGCTTGCCGCAGCAGCGCACTGCTGCTGCTGCAACTGCGCTGCTGCTGCATACTGCGCTGCTGCTGCTGCTGCTGCTGCGCAGCGCTGCACTGCTGCTGCAGCAGCGCTGCACGCTGCGCAGCTGCTGCTGCGCGCTGCTGCGCGGCACGCTGCAGCGCAGCATGCTGCTGCTGCTGCAGCAGCTGCACGCTGCTGCGTAGCGCGCTAGCGCAGCTGCCGCGCTGCTGCAGCGCGCTGCGCTGCCGCTGCTGCTGACGCTGCTGCTAGCCGCTGCTCTGCTGCTGCTGCTACTACTGCTGCTGCTGCTACTGCTGCTGCTGCTACTGCTGCTGCTGCTGCTTTTCGTAATTGCTTTTGACGTTTAGAGTTGCTATTTTTATAGTTGCAATTGTTTTTCGTTGATACTACTGTTCCTGGCGTCATATATTATTGAGAGCAGTAGTGTTAGCATCAGTAGTAGCAACTTTAGTAGTGTTAGCACTAGTAACAGCATCAGCACTAGTAACAGCAGAAACAGTTTTAACAGTGATAACAGCAGCAACAGCCGTAGCAGTAGTAGCAACAGAACAGTTTTAGTAATGTTCATTGAAGTAGCAGCAACAGTAGCAGCAGCAGCAACAGTAGCAGCAGCAGCAGCAACAGTAACAGTAGCAGCAGCAGCAACAGTAGCAGCAGCAGCAACAGTAACAGTAGCAGCAGCAGCAACAGTAACAGCAGCAGCAACAGTAGCAGCAGCAGCAACAGTAACAGTAGCAGCAGCAGTAATAGCTTAACAGGATTAAATGAAGTAAAAGCTGTAGCAGTAACTGAAGCGGCTGCAGTAGTATTAACAACAGCAGCAGCTGCTGCGGCAGTAGCATCAGTAGCAGGATCAGCAGCAGCATCGGAACAAACAGCAGTAGCAACAGCTGTAGTAGTAGTGGTAGTAGCAGCACCAGCAGCAGTGTTAGTAGGAACAGCAGTAGCAACAGCAGTAGCAACAGCAGTAGCAACAGCAGTAGCAACAGCTGTAGTAGCAGCACCAGCAGCAGTGTTAGTAGGAACAGCATCAGAATAATTCATCACCATCAATCATCATCATTATATAATCATGATCATCAACATCACCATCAATCATCATACTCATCATCAACAGTCACCATACTCATACTTGTTCTTGTCTTCTGGTCATCTCAGACGGGTCAGCATCAACTCCGACACTTGCCGTCAGTCTCGACACATTGATGTCTCATCGCTCTCTCATTATCGCTATTGCCTTGGCTGGGAGACGTCAATTACAGGTTTTGCTATATTGCACATTGTGGGTTAGGAACTCACCCTCAGGCCGGGCCAGCCGTCTTATTTTTAGTCGGCTGGACCAGAACTCTGCTTCGCAAAAAAAAAAAAAAAAATGAAATTCGGCCTGCAAGAAGTTTTTTTTTTGGTTTCATGATTAGTAAACGCAATATGGAGCCTCCTTGTCTTGTGTTGAATGACCCACACGGGTCATTTTGCCTTTTTGTTCTTTAAGTAGCTGGGGTTGATAATATTCTTGGGTATTTTACGGTGGTAATAACGGTAGTGAAAATGGCACCTACGATGTTTTTTTTTTTTTTTTTTGGGGGGCTACGCTTCCTATTTCATAACACTGTGACAAGTACCGGGGACCGACCTGACGTCTCTGCAATTTCAAGTTAGCAGCAGAACCATCTGAGCCACAGAGCGTAGAAGAGACCAGTGTGTGACTAGACCAGCTACAACTCAACTCACTAATATAAAGATCCTGACAAAACAGACGTCTCTTGTAAACAACTTCACATCAACTGTCCATCACTTCTGTCTACCTGTATACCTGAATGCCAGCACCTAATAACCGATACCTACTATGTAAACTCAGGTTCGCAGCGTAGTTAGGAGTACACATCTGTCGCTCGAATATACAAATATGCAGCGTCATATTGAAGTATTTTGTCCTGCCTCCTGAGTGCAGGAATTCCGCTGGGACGGATTAATGGCATTTCAATTAATTTAAATGAGGAAAATTGACTCAGCATACTGTATTTAATTATGTTTCGTCAGCTCATTGGTCTGGACAGTAATTAGGGGGGGGGCGTCTATTGTCTGATTATTATAAAACTTGTCTTCACCGGCACTTTAAAACCAACCTTTTATTTTATCTACTGAGAGTGTAAAGTTGCAACTTGAGGAGTTCTCTGGGACTTCGAAGTTGGTACTTCAGGTCCTGCCTGAGCCTACCATAACTTGAACTTCAAGTATTTGATTATAACTTGATTTTTTATATGTACGTAATGAAACTGTAGGAAAGATACGTTGTTCTATCTCTCTCTATCTATCTCTATCTATCTATCTATCTATCTCTCCCTCATAATAAGGAAATGGAATGGATGGAACAGGATGTACTTGTCCTGGTGTTCGACAGACACATCTCGCTCTACACACTGCACCAGACACATCTCGCTCTACACGCTGCACCAGACACATCTCGCTCTACACCTGCACAGACACATCTCGCTCACACTGCCAGACACATCTCGCTCTACACACTGCACCAGACACATTCGCTCTACACTGCACCAGACACATCTGCTCTACACACTGCACCAGACACATCTCGCTCTACACGCTGCACCAGACACATCTCGCTCTACACGCTGCACCAGACACATCTCGCTCTACACACTGCACCAGACACATCTCGCTCTACACACTGCACCAGACACATCTCGCTCTACACGCTGCACCAGACACATCTCGCTCTACACACTGCACCAGACACATCTCGCTCTACACACTGCACCAGACACATCTCGCTCTACACGCTGCACCAGACACATCTCGCTCTACACACTGCACCAGAACATCTCGCTCTACACTGCACCAGAACATTCGCTCTACACACTGCACCAGAACATTCTCGCTCCACACACTGCTACCACGGAACATCTCGCTCTACACACTGCACCAGGAACATCTCGCTCTACACGCTGCACCAGACACATCTCGCTCTACACACTGCACCAGGAACATCTCGCTCTACACACTGCATCAGACACATCTCGCTCTACACACTGCACCAGGACACATCTCGCTCTACACACTGCACCAGGAACATCTCGCTCTACACACTGCACCAGACACATCTCGCTCTACACACTGCACCAGGAACATTCAAAACATCTCACTGTGGGAAACCACAAGAGTTTAAATGAAAGATAGATAAAAGGTGCAGGTAGATAACAGGTGCATAAGAATGAACATTTTTAGAAGAACAAATATTTATATTCTATAAACTTGAAGAATAAACACTTGTAGAAGAAAAAACATAGAATTTAAAACATTTTTTTTTTTTTTGGGGGGGAAGCATGAAGATTTGAAATAATTAAAAGTTACATAAGTATGCACATTTGCAGAAAGAATAAACACTTTCAATAAAATAAAAATCTGAAGGAGAAGAATTTTGCAGACAAAAATGTCACATTATTTATAATCAATATCTACAGAATTATAAACAATAGCAGAATATTAAAAATGTAGAGAGGTAGATATTTTAGATTTTTTGGGCCACTAAAGTGGATAGTTATAAGTGTACAGCCTAGCGACAACCACCCTGAGATGGTAGGCCTAGATAATATGGAAAAAAGTATATAAATGGTATAAAATACCGACACGATAGAAAAATAGACACAAATGCAGTATAATGTGATCTTTTATTATGTGGATGAAACGTAGTCAAAAATTATACAGCATTTTTACCATTTGGATGCCTAGGCACTAGGCATCCAAAGGGTAAAACAGGATTACGTTTGAATTTATATTTATGTTTCATCTATTACAAGTAAATTTGTAACACTGGAACATACAGATTGAGGAAGATTTACGGCCTCGTGTGGACGCTTCAATGTTTTAAAAACAAAAACACGCAGGTTGTTGAAGTAGCTCTTGTATTACCCTGGACGGATTCACTCTCCTTTGTTTCCAGCGTTCCCACAAGGTTGTGTTCCTTGACGGATTCACTCTCCTTTGTTTCCAGCGTTCCCACAAGGTTGTGTTCCTGGACGGATTCACTCTCCTTTGCTTCCAGCGTTCCTACAAGGTTGTGTTCCTAGACGGATTCACACTCCTTTGTTTCCAGCGTTCCCACAAGGTTGTGTTCCTTGACGGATTCACACTCCTTTGTTTCCAGCGTTCCCACAAGGTTGTGTTCCTTGACGGATTCACTCTCCTTTGTTTCCAGCGTTACCACAAGGTTGTGTTCCTAGACGGATTCACTCTCCTTTGTTTCCAGCGTTCCCACAAGGTTGTGTTCCTAGACGGATTCACACTCCTTTGTTTCCAGCGTTCCCACAAGGTTGTGTTCCTTGACGGATTCACTCTCCTTTGTTTCCAGCGTTCCCACAAGGTTGTGTTCCTAGACGGATTCACTCTCCTTTGTTTCCAGCGTTCCCACAAGGTTGTGTTCCTAGACGGATTCACTCTCCTTTGTTTCCAGCGTTCCCACAAGGTTGTGTTCCTGGACGGATTCACACTCCTTTGTTTCCAGCGTTCCCACAAGGTTGTGTTCCTGGACGGATTCACTCTCCTTTGTTTCCAGCGTTCCCACGTTGTGTTCCTAGACGGATTCACTCTCCTTTGTTTCCAGCGTTACCACAAGGTTGTGTTCCTGGACGGATTCACTCTCCTTTGTTTCCAGCGTTCCCACAAGGTTGTGTTCCTGGACGGATTCACTCTCCTTTGTTTCCAGTGTTCCCACAAGGTTGTGTTCCTTGACGGATTCACTCTCCTTTGTTTCCAGTGTTCCCACAAGGTTGTGTTCCTGGACGGATTCACTCTCCTTTGTTTCCAGCGTTCCCACAAGGTTGTGTTCCTGGACGGATTCACTCTCCTTTGTTTCCAGCGTTCCCACAAGGTTGTGTTCCTGGACGGATTCACTCTTTGTTTCCAGCGTTCCCACAAGGTTGTGTTCCTGGACGGATTCACTCTTTGTTTCCAGCGTTCCCACAAGATTGTGTTGAAGTAGGAGAGGAGATTTATGTGAGCGTAGTGTGTAGGATAGAGCATTAAGGTGAATGTACCGTGTATTGTAGAAGGTTTAGATTAACAGAGTATGTTGTATAGAGGATTTAGGTGAACACTGTTGGATAGAAGATTTAGGTTATATAGTGATTTGGATAGAATATTTAGACTGTAATGTGTTGGACAGAATTTGGGTGAACATAATGTGTTGGACAGAGAATTTAGATCCACATAGTGAGTTGGATAGAGAATTTAGATAAACTTAGCGTATTGGATAGAGGATCTAGGTCAATATAGCATACTGGATCGAGCCTTACTTACTATAGCATGAGGATATATTTTGGGATTTAATTAAAAAAAATTATAGTTGAGTGCACCCACATTAATACTTCGTTTACATGTCGTATTTTTGAGTTGTGTTAAGATGTGAAAAAAGAGGTTACATTGACGTGCTAAATCAACTTAAACTTAAAGAAAAACAATACAAATGTTTACTTTAATTAAAAATATGAAAACGTTAATATTAAGAAAAACTATAAAAACTTTTACTTTAAGAAAAATATAAAAACGTTTACTTTATGAAAAACTAGAGACGTTTATCAGGAAGTCTGACACTAAACTAATATTCGAATCTTAGGATGGAATTGTGAATAATCCTGTTCAAGCATCACGCCCGTCATGTTATATTTTCTGTACCATCCTCGCACTCATCCTGCCATCCATCCTGTTGCAACCTTACGCTCATCCTGTGATCCATCCTGTTGGAACCTTACGCTCATCCTGCCATCCATCCTGTTGCAACCTTACGCTCATCCTGTGATCCATCCTGTTGCAACCTTACGCTCATCCTGCCATCCATCCTGTTGCAACCTTACGCTCATCCTGTGATCCATCCTGTTGCAACCTTACGCTCATCCTGTGATCCATCCTGTTGGAACCTTACGCTCATCCTGTGATCCATCCTGTTGGAACCTTACGCTCATCCTGCCATCCATCCTGTTGCAACCTTACGCTCATCCTGCCATCCATCCTGTTGCAACCGTACGCTCATCCTGTGATCCATCCTGTTGCAACCTTACGCTCATCCTGTGATCCATCCTGTTGGAACCTTACGCTCATCCTGTGATCCATCCTGTAGGAACCTTACGCTCATCCTGTGATCCATCCTGTTGGAACCTTACGCTCATCCTGTGATCCATCCTGGAGGAACCTTACGCTCATCCTGTGATCCATCCTGGAGGAACCTTACGCTCATCCTGTGATCCATCCTGGAGGAACCTTACGCTCATCCTGTGATCCATCATGGAGGAACCTTACGCTCATCCTGTGATCCATCCTGTTGGAACCTTACGCTCATCCTGTGATCCATCCTGGAGGAACCTTACGCTCATCCTGTGATCCATCCTTGTTGGAACCTTACGCTCATCCTGTGATCCATCCTGGAGGAACCTTACGCTCATCCTGTGATCCATCATTGTTGGAACCTTACGCTCATCCTGTGATCCATCCTGGAGGAACCTTACGCTCATCCTGTGATCCATCCTGGAGGAACCTTACGCTCATCCTGTGATCCATCCTTGTTGGAACCTTACGCTCATCCTGTGATCCATCCTGGAGGAACCTTACGCTCATCCTGTGATCCATCCTGAGGAACCTTACGCTCATCCTGTGATCCATCCTGGAGGAACCTTACGCTCATCCTGTGATCCATCCTGGAGGAACCTTACGCTCATCCTGTGATCCATCCTGAGGAACCTTACGCTCATCCTGTGATCCATCCTGGAGGAACCTTACGCTCATCCTGTGATCCATCATGGATGAACCTTACGCTCATCCTGTGATCCATCCTGTTGGAAACTTACGCTCATCCTGTGATCCATCCTGGAGGAACCTTACGCTCATCCTGTGATCCATCCTGTTGGAACCTTACGCTCATCCTGTGATCCATCCTGGAGGAACCTTACGCTCATCCTGTGATCCATCCTGGAGGAACCTTACGCTCATCCTGTGATCCATCCTGGAGGAACCTTACGCTCATCCTGTGATCCATCATGGAGGAACCTTACGCTCATCCTGTGATCCATCCTGAGGAACCTTACGCTCATCCTGTGATCCATCCTGGAGGAACCTTACGCTCATCCTGTGATCCATCCTTGTTGGAACCTTACGCTCATCCTGTGATCCATCCTGGAGGAACCTTACGCTCATCCTGTGATCCATCCTGGAGGAACCTTACGCTCATCCTGTGATCCATCCTGGAGGAACCTTACGCTCATCCTGTGATCCATCCTGGAGGAACCTTACGCTCATCCTGTGATCCATCCTGGAGGAACCTTACGCTCATCCTGTGATCCATCCTGGAGGAACCTTACGCTCATCCTGTGATCCATCCTGGAGGAACCTTACGCTCATCCTGTGATCCATCCTTGTTGGAACCTTACGCTCATCCTGTGATCTATCCTTGTTGGAACCTTACGCTCATCCTGTGATCCATCCTTGTTGGAACCTTACGCTCATCCTGTGATCCATCCTGGAGGAACCTTACGCTCATCCTGTGATCCATCCTGGAGGAACCTTACGCTCATCTTGTGATCCATCCTGGAGGAACCTTACGCTCATCCTGTGATCCATCCTTGTTGGAACCTTACGCTCATCCTGTGATCCATCCTGGAGGAACCTTACGCTCATCCTGTGATCCATCCTGGAGGAACCTTACGCTCATCCTGTGATCCATCCTGGAGGAACCTTACGCTCATCCTGTGATCCATCCTGGAGGAACCTTACGCTCATCCTGTGATCCATCCTGGAGGAACCTTACGCTCATCCTGTGATCCATCCTGTTGGAACCTTACGCTCATCCTGTGATCCATCCTGTTGGAACCTTACGCTCATCCTGTGATCCATCCTGTTGCAACCTTACGCTCATCCTGTGATCCATCCTGGAGGAACCTTACGCTCATCCTGTGATCCATCCTTGTTGGAACCTTACGCTCATCCTGTGATCCATCCTGAAGGAACCTTACGCTCATCCTGTGATCCATCCTGGAGGAACCTTACGCTCATCCTGTGATCCATCCTTGTTGGAACCTTACGCTCATCCTGTGATCCATCCTGGAGGAACCTTACGCTCATCCTGTGATCCATCCTGGAGGAACCTTACGTTCATCCTGTGATCCATCCTGGAGGAACCTTACGCTCATCCTGTGATCCATCCTGTTGGAACCTTACGCTCATCCTGTGATCCATCCTGGAGGAACCTTACACTCATCCTGTGATCCATCCTGGAGGAACCTTACGCTCATCCTGTGATCCATCCTGGAGGAACCTTACGCTCATCCTGTGATCCATCCTGGAGGAACCTTACACACAGCTAGAGGTCAGTGGACACTACGAGGAACATTTTGAATAAAATTGTATTTTTTTGTACATTGTAAAATAACTTACATTACAAATATCATTGAAAATTCTGTAATACATGTGGCCATCCCTCCTAGTGCCTAGTTCCTGAACCTGTGTGTACCTATGTGCCATTACACGTCCTTCACTGGAAGGCTTGTGGAGTGGATATAAAAGGAACAGAAGAATTAAACACATGTTCAACATCTGGGTATCTTTATGTGTAGATGTTTCGCCCTCCAGTGGCTTTATCAATACAAATACAAGGACATTATGTGAAGACTGTAGAAGTATATACAAGAGACAAGGTAATCAGTCCTTCAGCCTTGGAGTAGGTGTTGAGCACCTTAGTCTTGAAGAATCTCTTCATTTACTCCTAGACCTTGGGACAGATTACCTCGTCTTTTGTATATACTCCTACAGTCTTCACATTATGTCCTTGTATTGTACTGAGAAAGCCACTGGATGGCGAAACGTCTACAAATTAAGTAACTTCCTTGCGAGAGAGAGAGAGAGAGAGAGAGAGAGAGAGAGAGAGAGAGTTTTTTCTGGTAGTGGGATGCGTGTGTGGTCTGAGGAAGGAAGGGAGGCGCCCTGAGCGCCAACCTGCCGTCACTCACACCTTACTTCACTATTCAAAGTTTTCGATTTTTTCCGCCTGACAGAGCAGCTTTGAGTGGAAGAAGTACACATCACTCACTCTCCCTCCCCCCTCTTCCTCTCTTTCTTATCCTCCTCCTCTCTCTCCTTCCCCCTTCTCTTGTTCTTCCTTCACTGACCTTTAATCGTCCTGTACAATCGCTATCCTTCCTAATATGCATTCCCTGTTGTCCTCTCCTTGTTCTCTCCTGTTCTTCATTTTCCTTGCCCTCTCTCTCTTTTTTTCCTTTCTTTCCTCATCCTCTACATTGTCATGTCCTTGCTTGTCCTTCCATTCCCTGTTCTTTCCTTCTTCGTCTTGTCCTTCAATGTCTTGTCTATTCCCTCTTTGTCCTCTGCTTCCTTGTCCTTTCCTTCCATATCCTCTCTTCCATGTTCTCTTTTTCCATGTCTTCTCCTTTCATGTCCTCTTCACTTATGTACTCTCCTTCTTTGTCCTCTCCATCCATGTCCTCTAATTCCATGTTCTCTCTTTCATGTCTTCTTTCCTTGTCTTCTTTCCTTGTGGTGAGACGCGAAATTACAAACTTCATGAAAAAACATGACCTTCACAGCTAAAGTCAACAAGGCTGTCGAGCAGGATGATCATGCTTGTCGCAACTACTGCATCATTACGACAAAATGACGGACACTTTGGAAGACTCGTAAAATGCGTCTTTGGTCTACACGGAGGTCACGCAGGCATCGGTCAAGCGTGGGTCATGAGGGTCATAGCACAAGAAATAACATCTCTGGGAATAACCGGAAAAGTTGACAAATGGAGATTCAGTTTTCTAGCGGACAGAGTACAAAGAGTCATAGTAAACAATTTAAAATACACTAGCGTTAGCGACGTAAACATTTAAGTTCCCCCAGGACAAGATTCTTTACTGTTTGTCATCCTCAAAACAAAGAGAAAAAAATACCAGTCTTGGCCGCAATATTGCGGATGGTATAAAAATTAGTATGAAAGGCACCTCGTTGAAGAAACCGAAAAATTTCAAGAGGATATAAGGAAAGCCTTCTAGCAGGCGGTAGAAAATAACGTGATGATAAGTGGGAACAAATCATGATTTCTCTGATATCCTCTGATGAGGAACTCAAAAGGGGCACTGTATACTAAACACAATAAGGTCACCCCGTGGAACAACAAAAACAAAGCATGTGAAAAAACTGCGAATAAAAAAGTTAGCTTATTTATGTTTTAAGGAACACAAAGCAAATTCTGTAAGGAAAATAACAGAATGAATAATGAGAACTTTCAAAACAAGATAAACATTGCTAATGGTGACACCATTCAAGTCACCTGTACTCATCTGGAAAATGATGAGTACCACTAGCATAGTGCCAACATGGCATTTAAACAACTGGGAACACCTCAAAGAACTGGAAAAGTATTCTCTGAAGAGAAAGTGAGAGAGATACTTGACATTTTATACATGGAATATAGCAGAGGGCCTGATCTCAAACCTGCACTCAAATATTACAACGTACAGGAGTTAGAGATAAGAGAGGAAATGCAACATGGAATAAATGAGAAGGGGAGGCTCCATGGACACAGTAAGGGAACACCACCACCTCGGGTGCCAGACAGTCCAACACCACCACTTCAGGTGTCAGACAGTCCTGCACCACCACCTCGGGTGCCAGACAGTCCTGCACCACCACTTCAGGTGTCAGACAGTCCTGCACCACCACTTCAGGTGTCAGACAGTCCTGCTCCATCACCTCGGGTGCTAGACAGTCTTGCACCACCTCCTCAGGTGTCAGACAGTCCTGCACCACCACCTCAGGTGTCAGACAGTCCTGCACCACCACCTCAGGTGTCAGACAGTCCTGCATCACCACCTCAGGTGTCAGACAGTCCTGCACCACCACTTCAGGTGTCAGACAGTCCTGCACCACCACCTCAGGTGTCAGACAGTCCTGCATTACCACCTCGGGTGTCAGACAGTCCAGCACCACCACCTCAGGTGTCAGACAGTCCTGCTCCATCACCTCGGGTGTCAGACAGTCCTACACCACCACGGGTGTCAGACAGTTCTGCACCATCACCTCGGGTGTCAGACAGTCCTGCTCCACCACCTCGGGTGTCAGGCAGTCCTGCACCACCACGTCAGGTGTCAGACAATCCAGCATCACCACCTCAGGTGTCAGACAGTCCTGCACCACCTGAATTGTCAGACAGTCCAGCTCCACCACCTCGGGTGTCAGACAGTCCTGCACCACCATCTTAGGTGTCAGGCAGTCCTGCACCACCACCTCAGGTGTCAGACAGTCCTGCTCCACCATCTCTTGTGTCAGACAGTCCTGCACCACCACCTCAGATGTCAGACAGTTCAGCACCACCACCTCAGGTATCAGACAGTCCTGCACCCCCCCTCAGGTGTCAGACAGTCCCGCACCACCATCTCTGGTGTCAGACAGTCCTGCACCACCACCTCAGATGTCAGACAGTTCAGCACCACCATCTCAGGTGTCAGACAGTCCTGCACCCCCACCTCAGGTGTCAGACAGTCCCGCACCCCCACCTCAGGTGTCAGACAGTCCTGCTCCACCATCTCTGGTGTCAGACAGTCCTGCACCACCACCTCAGATGTCAGACAGTTCAGCACCACCATCTCAGGTGTCAGACAGTCCCGCACCCCCACCTCAGGTGTCAGACAGTCCCGCACCACCACCTCAGGTGTCAGGCAGTCAGGACTGTGTCATGGAGACCCTCAATCATGTTTGGGAATATTAGTGTCGCTCCATTAGTCGCCTTTTTATTGACACGTTAATCCCACTGATGGTGAACGACAGCCGCTGACTCCAGTCCCATCTGTGTGGGGTCTTCATGCCTAGGTGAGGGGTCGCAGTTTACCTGGAGAGAGTTCCGGGGGTCAACGCCCCCGCGGCCCGGTCTGTGACCAGGCAGTGATGGGTAGATGACAGGGATGAAGGACTGCATTTTAATTAAATAAATATTTGGTAAGTAAGCATTATTTTAGTACCTTAAGTTGGTGTAACTTGGACCTGCCTGACATAGGCCGGTAGTCCTGTTGCCTGTAACTTGGACCTGCCTAGCATAGGCCGGTAGTCCTGCTGCCTGTAACTTGGACCTGCCTGACATAGGCCGGTAGTTCTGCTGCCTGTAACTTGGACCTGCCAGGCATAGGCCGGTAGTCCTGCTGCCTGTAACTTGGACCTGCCAGGCATAGGCCGGTAGTCCTGCTGCCTGTAACTTGGACCTGCCAGGCATAGGCCGGTAGTCCTGCTGCCTGTAACTTGGACCTGCCTGGCATAGGCCGGTAGTCCTGCTGCCTGTAACTTGGACCTGCCAGGCATAGGCCGGCAGTCCTGCTGCCTGTAACTTGGACCTGCCTGGCATAGGCCGGTAGTCCTGCTGCCTGTAACTTGGACCTGCCTGGCATAGGCCGGTAGTCCTGCTGCCTCTTCTTTCTTTCTTATGATCTTACGACGCAATTCTATGTGATAGTTACACAGGGAAACAAACCTAGCTTTCAACCCGCTGTTATATTCCACTCACGTTCCCCACTCACGATCCCCACTCACGTTCTCCACTCACGATTCCCACTCACGTTCCCCACTCACGATTCCCACTCACGTTCTCCACTCACGCTCCCCATTCATATTCCTCACTCACGCTCCCCACTCACATTCCTCACTCACGTTTCCCACTCGCGCTCTCCACTCACGTTCCCAACTCACGTTCCCCACTCACGTTCCTCACTCACGTTCTCCCCTCACGTTCTCCACTCTCGTCCCTCCCTCACGTTCCCCACTCACGTTCCCCACTTACGTTCCTCACTCACGTTCCTCACTCACGTTCCCCATTCACGTTCCTCACTCACGTTCCCCACTCTTGTTCTCCACTCACATCCCTCCCTCACGTTCCCCACTCATGTTCCTCACTCACGTTCCCCACTCACGTTCCTCACTCACGTTCCCTATTCACGTTCCTCGCTCACGTTCCCCACTCGTTCTTCACTCACGTTCCTCACTCTCATTCCCCACTCTCGTTTCCCACTCACGTTTTGCAATACGATTTGAATTAAGCTCTTACCAAAATTCCACTTAAATTACTTCATCCCCGCTCAAGTTTCACGTTCCTACCCAAGTTCCCACGTTCTTACCCAAGTTCCCACGTTCCCACTCAGATTAGCATTCAAGTTTTAATATTCTCACTGAAGTTCCTCACTCATTTCAAAACAAATAATAACATCAACACATCACCAGAGACCTTCACATATTTTACATAATAAGTGTGGAGGCGCCAGCAACATCAGAAGGCAGCCACTGCAGCAAAAACACCATAAACACACCTACTGCCATTAACCTCACAGAAACTGATTGATATTTCCTGCGGTGATGGCCCAGAGAACTCAATTACAAGGATCAAGTGCGTTGGAGCTTGAGCGAGAGACCCCAGTGATGAACGGCTCTCAGACAGGTCATTTGAGGTCATTAGGAGAGGCTTGACCTGACCCCCGGGCTGACAGGTCTCACTCCCTCTGACGGGAGGTAAAATACGGGGATTGTTAGGGAAGGAGGAGGCAGGTGCGAGCCACATTACCCCAGGGAGAGCAGGCAAGGCCAGGGTGTTCCTAGTGGAATTTGTTTTCTTAATAGAATGGACCCCAGCAAGGTTGCCCACTCATTTATGCTCCGCTGGTGGGAAAAATGGAAGAATGTCAGCAATTGTACAGTCTGCTAAATAGGACCTAAGTGTGAGTCCCTCTTCAGTGTGCTAACGAAGAACTCAGTGTGAGTTCTTCTTCTTCAGGCTGCTAATGACGGCCTCAGTGTGAAGTTGAAATAAATCATTCTTATCTTCAGTTTTATCGTCTCCTTGTGATTTATTTTCTCAGGTAAATAACCCAAAAAGTTACCTTAAAGGACTGGAGATCACAGATGTCCAAGAAGAACTTCCTAAATGACTGGAATAGAATAAAGAGGAAGCATGACATGGTTTTTGAATTCATAACTAATCCACAACTAAGATAATAAATTTTAGACGACGTTTCTCTCCGCCCTCAGCACGGATCGAAACCTCGTTTAACGTTTCTATCGAGATCTGGAATGCCTGAGAATTTTTTCCAGCCTCGGTGCTATTTGTATTCTTCCTTGAAGAATACAAGACGGTATTGCATGTTTTATATGTTTATAAATAAAAGGAACGATATACAACTCACAGCTTCCTGAGTGATAACCCCAGGCGGGTAGTGATAACCTCAGGCGGGTAGTGATGGTGGTAGACTCTTCCTGAGTGATAACCTCAGGCGGGTAGTGATGGTGGTAGACTCTTCCTGAATGATAACCCCAGGCGGGTAGTGATGGTGGTAGACTCTTCCTGAATGATAACCCCAGGCGGGTAGTGATGGTGGTAGACTCTTCGTGAGTGATAACCCCAGGCGGGTAGTGATGGTGGTAGACTCTTCCTGACTGATAACCCCAGGCGGGTAGTGATGTTGGTAGACTCTTCCTGAGTGATAACCCCAGGCGGGTAGTGATGGTGGTAGACTCTTCCTGAATGATAACCCCAGGCGGGTAGTGATAACCTCAGGCGGGTAGTGATGGTGGTAGACTCTTCCTGAGTGATAACCTCAGGCGGGTAGTGATGGTGGTAGACTCTTCCTGAATGATAACCCCAGGCGGGTAGTGATGGTGGTAGACTCTTCCTGAGTGATAACCCCAGGCGGGTAGTGATGGTGGTAGACTCTTCCTGAATGATAACCCCAGGCGGGTAGTGATGGTGGTAGACTCTTCCTGACTGATAACCCCAGGCGGGTAGTGATGGTGGTAGACTCTTCCTGAGTGATAACCCCAGGCGGGTAGTGATGGTGGTAGACTCTTCCTGAATGATAACCCCAGGCGGGTAGTGATGGTGGTAGACTCTTCCTGAGTGATAACCCCAGGCGGGTAGTGATGGTGGTAGACTCTTCCTGAATGATAACCCCAGGCGGGTAGTGATGGTGGTAGACTCTTCCTGAGTGATAACCCCAGGCGGGTAGTGATGGTGGTAGACTCTTCCTGAGTGATAACCCCAGGCGGGTAGTGATGGTGGTAGACTCTTCCTGAGTGATAACCCCAGGCGGGTAGTGATGGTGGTAGACTCTTCCTGAATGATAACCCCAGGCGGGTAGTGATGGTGGTAGACTCTTCCTGAGTGATAACCCCAGGCGGGTAGTGATGGTGGTAGACTCTTCCTGAATGATAAACCCAGGCGGGTAGTGATGGTGGTAGACTCTTCCTGAGTGATAACCCCAGGCGGGTAGTGATGGTGGTAGACTCTTCCTGAGTGATAACCCCAGGCGGGTAGTGATGGTGGTAGACTCTTCCTGAGTGATAACCCCAGGCGGGTAGTGATGGTGGTAGACTCTTCCTGAGTGATAACCCCAGGCGGGTAGTGATGGTGGTAGACTCTTCCTGAGTGATAACCCCAGGCGGGTAGTGATGGTGGTAGACTCTTCCTGAGTGATAACCCCAGGCGGGTAGTGATGGTGGTAGACTCTTCCTGAATGATAACCCCAGGAGGGTAGTGATGGTGGTAGACTCTTCCTGAGTGATAACCCCAGGCGGGTAGTGATGGTGGTAGACTCTTCCTGAGTGATAACCCCAGGCGGGTAGTGATGGTGGTAGACTCTTCCTGAGTGATAACCCCAGGCGGGTAGTAATGGTGGTAGACTCTTCCTGAATGATAACCCCAGGCGGGTAGTGATGGTGGTAGACTCTTCCTGAGTGATAACCCCAGGCGGGTAGTGATGGTGGTAGACTCTTCCTGATGATAACCCCAGGCGGGTAGTGATGGTGGTAGACTCTTCCTGAATGATAACCCCAGGCGGGTAGTGATGGTGGTAGACTCTTCCTGAGTGATAACCCCAGGCGGGTAGTGATGGTGGTAGACTCTTCCTGGAATGATATAACCACAGGCGGGTAGTGATGGTGGTAGACTCTTCCTGAGTGATAACCCCAGGCGGGTAGTGATGGTGGTAGACTCTTCCTGAATGATAACCCCAGGCGGGTAGTGATGGTGGTAGACTCTTCCTGAGTGATAACCCCAGGCGGGTAGTGATGGTGGTAGACTCTTCCTGAGTGATAACCCCAGGCGGGTAGTGATGGTGGTAGAGAGACTCCTTACAGGAGGTGGTACACAGAAACACCCAGTGAAGGTGGTAACATAGAGAGAGAGAGAGAGAGAGAGAGATCAGGAGGCTCTACAATCCACAATGAGTCAGTCTGCTGAGAAGAACTATCTACTTATATGTAGATTATGACAATCGTATATTATCTAAGTGTTTGAGACAAGGATTTTAAAGCAGAAGGCTCTCTCCTCACCCCCCCCCCACTCCCTCCGGCCATTGCCGAGGTAAACACAAGGAGAACTAGACATATTTAAGTCGCTGCGCTCCAAGAAAGATATTCCACCTATGAGACCCCCCCCCCCTCCCTGCCCCCTGTGCGCCAATGCACGCGAAAAGAGTAGTGCAAAGTATGGCATAAGTTTCTTATGCAGTTTAATGTTAACACTGAATATTTGAAGCGAATCAGGAGAGGATTCCACAAGTTATCACATGGAAACTAATATCATAATTTCTATGAAAAATGGCACATTAGGACCTACACAGCTCGAACATTCCACTAAGAAGCATCAACTTTGAAGCCAAGTGAAGGAGACATTATTTTGTTATCTCAGAGACACCAGCACCCTACAATACGCCAGCACATTAAGTTTGATGCCGCTCACAATCACCATTATCAGGTTATCAGAGCGGACGACTTACTCAAAAAATTTCGCTTCAAAGTTAGTATTTTATTTTAGTAGTTTCTTCCATGGAAAAATAAGTCAGATTCGGACATACACAGACCAAAACCCACTAAAACGTTTTTCCAAGCAAAACTGACCCAGTCTTTAAAGTTTAAATAACTTTAAAGAAGTTGTGAGAAAGTATGTGTGTAAGTGATTAAGTTGAATATAAGCCTTGCATACGTAACATGTAATTTTTTACAATGGTCTTGAGAGCACACTGATGTTATGTACACATAAAATTTACCCGCCCAGGATAACCAATAAAGTCAAACTGTCATATTTCTGATCATAAGAGATATTATCCAGTTATTTCACACGCAAATATATTAATTTTGATTAATAAAATTAACACATTAATCTTACACAACCTTCGAGATGAAAACACTGTCTTGTGGTGAGCTTAAAGCTGAACAGAAGGGAGATTCTTCAGTTATTGCACAGAATCTATGTGTATCCTAATTTACCATTTTTATTGAATCTGAATATAAGTTTCCATATTATGACTTGAGAATGCCTCTTCTGATTCCTTCAAATCATCAAAGCTAATATACAACTGCACTATCAACTTTGGACGCACTCTGCACTATTCCAGTCGCTTGCATTAAGGCACAGTGGACTGGGGTTATGGAATACAGGGATACCTTTCTCGGATCGCACTGCGATCAAAATACATTTAGCGCTCTCTGGTTTTGCAATATATTCGGGCATCTTTCCAGTATTGACCTAGGAGACTCCATTGATAACTTGGCCAAGTGCACCAGTGTTATGCTGGTGCAGAGAATTCTCGTAAGTTTAATGCCACGATGCTTCTCTCTAGTGATATAAGAGGAGTCAGCCTCTGGTGTGGGGGATTCAATCCCTCCACTTATGACTTATTATTATTGATGTTTTATGTATTTGTTTCTGTGATGAATTTTTGGTACTTTGATTTCCCCTTCATTTTGTTTAAGGCAAAAATCTCTTAATAGTTTTGGTAAGTGTATGATTGTAAGTGAATGTCTGGTTTCTTCATCATGGACACAAACGTTTTAGATGGGATCATGTTCAGCTGGAGAGTCTAATTACATTCTTAATCCTAAATCTAAAACTCCTAGTTTCAACTCGAATGTTTCAACAGATGAGCACTGTAACTAGGCGCCTTGAACTTCTTGATATAACAAAAAAAAAAAATACAGGAACTACAATCTAGTCTGCATCTAAATGCGGAGTCCATGTCACGTACTGGTGAGTCCATGTCACGTACTGGTGAGTCCATGTCACGTACTGGTGAGTCCATGTCACGTACTGGTGAGTCCATGTCACGTACTGGTGAGTCCATGTCACGTACTGGTGAGTCCATGTCACGTACTGGTGAGTCCATGTCACGTACTGGTGAGTCCATGTCACGTACTGGTGAGTCCATGTCACGTACTGGTGAGTCCATGTCACGTACTGGTGAGTCCATGTCACGTACTGGTGACTCCGCGAGTGTCTTGACGAGAGGTCAGCCCAACCAAAAAAATACAGACGCACATCATCTAAAATTTCCTGATTATAATCCTCCAGATTTGTCGAGACGATATTGTTGTTATAAAAGAGATTCCGTTCCTTAAAAGACATTCATGTTGCAGTCACCAGTAATGAAACCATTAATAGAAAATTGATGCCTATAAATTTTGCTATTGAGATTCCATTGTCTATTACTTATTACCGAAAGACAATTATTATGAGGTAAGTAATAACTTCGTTCTAGTCATTCCGTGTTAGTGTCAGGAGACAGTTTTGAAGATTCCTCATAATGGTCCAGTATCTGGTCCTTTTTCTCATAGGAAAGACGCTTTTAAAATTTAAGATCTCTTCTTTATGGCCCAGTACTGAAGGCAGACATACGACGTAAGTGTCAGTCATGCAAAGATTGTCATCTTGTAGCTTCTAAGAGCCGTACGAGGAGAGTACTAATGGAGAAAAGCCCACATTTATGATGCCATGGATATTAGTGGCCCTTTAATTTCATGATCGTCGGTAGCCTTTCCCAAAGCTTTACAACGGAAGTGAATTATATCCACAGTTGTAGCCGAAGTGTTAATGAAAATTTTCTCGTGATTTGGTATTTTCCGTGAAATGTTCTCTGATAAAGGACTCAATTTCTTCTCCGAACTAATGGGTCAAGTATATCAACTCCTCGGTGTCAAAACCGTTTATTATTTCATATCGCCTAACTGCAGTGGAAAGATTGACTCTAAACACTTAATCTTGAAATCTAGTCCATAGTATTTCATAGACACTTGTCCTGTGCCTTGTTTGCTTTGGGAGAAGTCCCCAGTAACTCTCTTGGATATTCTCCCCTTGAGTTAATATATGGCAGACAGGGTCGAGGCCTTCTAAGCATTTTAAATCATTTATGGCTAAATGCTAAGACTAGCTTTGATGTTCAGTCTAACCAAAATTTCTCCTTCACCTAAGAACTAAGTCTGAGAAAACTTCTGAGTTAGATGCCAAAAATATACAAATGTCTATGGAGACATAAGACATGTATCAATCTCATAAACCAGAAAAGTCCATGTTGGTAACAAAGCAATTGTCCTCCAAAAAAAGCCTAGACTCTTAAGATGAGCAAATTCTATAAGAAGGGAGTTTATCTCCTAGACGTCGATGGGAAAGCAAAACTCTGCTATGATAATATTCTAAAGAAAAATTTATGGGGAAACGAATACGTTAGATGAAGTCTCACCAGAGATGAAACTCACTGGTATACCTGAAGCTGACCTTGACTTCAAGGAAATCGAGGACATCATTACTCTCGATGCCATTACTAACTCTAGTGTAAATATTACTAATTTACTGGAACATGGCCATCTTTGGCAACGACTGGAGTAAGTTTCAGAATTCTCAGTATTTTTCTAGCCAGACGTCAAGTAGTTCTGCTCCCTGACTCCAACCACTTTGCAACTGATAAGGAATTATTGCAATAAGGACTATACCATTCGGCGTAGTCACTGCTTATGCTACTGATGTACCAATAATGCGGAAAATTCTGAAAGATCCACGTCGTGAATGATAATTATTATTATTATTAAAATGATAATAATATAACTTCCATTGCTATTAAAAAATCCTTTTTACGTATTATCTTGAGTGTCATAGTCTGCTCTTGCTTCACCTCGAGGCTGAGGGACTGACCTCCTCAAAAATTAATATAAGGTTGATGAACTGGTCACTTCATCTTTATTTCGCCAGTTCCATTGTCTTCATCTTAACTCTTCTCTGTATTTGACTACAGAAGATTACCTCGTCGGGAAAACATTTGTGGCTTGATAAAACCCAATGTGGGCGAAATTTTGTCAAAAAAAAAGGGTTCGCATTGTGCCGCATTTGCGTCTGTTTTTTTTCCATCAGGTAGTAGTACCCAATGGCTCTCTCTCTTTTTCCATGTATTCCCTTCCCCATCCTCTCTCCCTTTTCCTTCCCCATCCTCTCTCCCCTTCTCCTTCCCCATCCTCTCTCCCCTTCTCCTTCCCTCCCTTCTATTTCCGTGCATCCCATTCCCTAGCCATTTCTCCTCTACCCCCTCCCGCTCTACCTCCTTTCATTCTCATCCTCTCCTACCCTCCCCACTGATCCCTGTTCATCATCCGTCTCCCTCCCTCCCTCCCCTCCTGTCAAATCCCAGCGGTTAAATTGTCCTCGAGGTGTGGGAGAGGGGCTGAGGTGTGGGAGAGGGGCTGAGGTGTGGGAGAGGGGCTGAGGTGTGGGAGAGGGGCTGCAGGGGTGAAGACTGAGGTGGACGTTAATTAACAGGTCAAGTGAGGTTGGTCTGTGGGCTTGATGTGGCAGCCAGTCATTGCTTCGTGGTGATAGTCATCCTCTCACATCACACTCATCACATTTATATAGCAGAATCATTGGTATATTACATGTCACTTATATAATGTAATAAAGATTCCTGAGAAAGAGAGATTATTATTATTATTATTATTATTATTATTATTATTATTATTATTATTATTATTATTATTATTATTATACAACGCCTTTTGGGGTTATGGAAGGTATTCAGGCTTTATTCAGGGAACTGGAGTACAGATGCAATTCCCTAGATCAAGAGCCCCTCACCAGCGTCAAGGAACCTCCTTTGAGGGGAGGGAGAGAGAGGGGAGGATGAGAGAAAATATTCTTGAGGATAGTAGGTCCTGACTGTGACCCACACAGCAGTAGTGCCCAGGGTACTGTGACGTAGTGCCCACGGCACTGTGACCTTCACAGCAGTAGTACCCAGGGCACTGTGACCCACACAGCAGTAGTGCCCATATCACTGTGAATCACACAGCAGTAGTGCCCATGGCACTGTGACTCACACAGCAGTAGTACCCATGGCACTGTGACCCACACAGCAGTAGTACCCAGGCACTGTGACTCACACAGCAGTAGTACCCAGGGCACTGTGACCCACACAGCAGTAGTACCCAGGGCACTGTGACTCCCACAGCAGTAGTACCCAGGGCACTGTGACCCACACAGCAGTAGTACCCAGGGCACTGTGACTCACACAGCAGTAGTACCCAGGCCACTGTGACCTACACAGCAGTAGTACCCAGGGCACTGTGACTCACACAGCAGTAGTACCCAGGGCACTGTGACCCACACAGCAGTAGTACCCAGGCCACTGTGACCCACACAGTAGTACCCATGCCACTGTGACCCACACAGCAGTAGTACCCAGGCCACTGTGACCCCCACACAGTAGTACCCAGGACGCTGTGACCCACACAGTAGTACCCAGGACACTGTGACCCCCACACAGCAGTAGTGCCCAGGGCACTGTGACCCACACAGCAGTAGTAACCAGGCCACTGTGACCCACACAGCAGTAGTACCCAGGGCACTGTGACCCACACAGCAGTAGTACCCAGGGCACTGTGACCCCCACACAGCAGTAGTGCCCAGGGAACTGTGACCCACACAGTAGTACCCAGGGCACTGTGACCCACACGGCAGTAGTACCCAGGGCACTGTGACCCACACAGCAGTAGTACCCAGGGCACTGTGACCCACACAGCAGTAGTACCCAGGGCACTGTGACCCACACAGTAGTACCCAGGGCACTGTGACCCACACAGTAGTACCCAGGGCACTGTGAACCACACAGCAGTAGTACCCAGGGCACTGTGATCCACACAGCAGTAGTACCCAGGGCACTGTGACCCACACGGCAGTAGTACCCAGGGCACTGTGACCCACACAGCAGTAGTACCCAGGGCACTGTGACCCACACAGCAGTAGTACCCAGGGCACTGTGACCCACACAGCAGTAGTACCCAGGGCACTGTGCATGCTGGTATAACACTTCCTTCAAATAATTAACCAGAATGGGAAACAATACATCTTAACCCAATGTAGTGAAACAGTGTGACTTATTGGTGCTAGAGACTATTGGCACTTCCCAAGATGAAGACTTAGACACATGTGCAACATCTGGGTGTCTTTATTTTGTAGACGTTTCGCTCTCCAGTGACTTTATCAATGCAATACAAGGACATAATGTGAAGACTGTAGAAGTATTTACAAAAGACGAGGTAATCAGTCCCTCAGTCTTGGAGTAGGTGATGAGCACTAGTTTTGAAGACTACGCTCCTTGTATTATACTGACGTTTCGCCACTGGAGGGTGAAACGTCTACAAATAAAGATACCCAGATGTTACAAATGTGTCTAATTGTTCATCTCGTTGGTACTGTACCATTCATGCTTATACATCTTCCCAAGATGCCACCAAAAACACCCGAGTAACACCCAGGTGCCAATTAACTGCCAGGTGGACAGGAACGCCAGGTTTTACACAACTTCCTCATATATGTCGATTCATCTGAAATTAATTCTGGGTCATTTACGTTGGAAGCCAAAAGGTCTGCCCCTGAATTGCGAGTCATTTATATTTCGTAGGGCAAGGTGGCACACCTGTGTGATGTTCTGGCCATGATCTGTACCTCTTGTTTGTTTAAATGATTGTACAGTTGAGCGGCAGTTTGTGACGCACCTTCCAAAATGTGAATACATTTATTACTTGGAGATTGTTTTGAAACTGTGTGTGTTCTTGGTCATATTCTGACCAGAGAAAAAAAAAGGCTTCTTCACAGTATATACGCCCTGAGAAGTATATCCCTCTTTGCGTATATATGCTGAGAGTTTATTTTAATCCCAATATTAGGGGATTTAAGTATTCTTGTCTGGTGGTGAAAAGTTTACTGTGCAGCTTTAATGACCCTATTGTAGTCTATAGGTTTTAAATGCCATAAACCAAGCAACCTATAGATTGATAAGGCGCTTGTTCACTTGTTAAACCAGTCGACGCATAAAGTGGACAACGAGACTGGATTCTTCATAGCAGGGAATGAGACACCCGAATTTTCTGGCTTGTCGGTCATAGTGGGAAAAATACTTAGGGTTTGTGAACCTTCCCTGACCAAGGAGAGTGGGGGCTCCTGCCCCCCATAAAGAGGCGGTCATAGTGGGGGCGGCGAAAGCGTGATTTACATCACTACTAGACTGAATTAAGAGACCCCCAATCAAGGGAGCGTAGGTGGACTCTGAAGACAGAGATGAGCCTTAGGGAAGCAAGGGAGAGTTGACTGAGTCTTCGGGTGGTGGAAAGTGAATGACTTAGTCAAGGAACTTGAACTAGAGCACGACACAGCCACTCTGGTGTGGGATTCGTCTGTAAAAACCTGTATTTGTGGTCACAGTGGTAGCCTATGCTAACCTCCCTATGGTATATAGAAATATACCTAGCAGGATGAATCTTGTTAGAGCCAGCTGGCCCAGTGGTTAACACACTGGCCTGTGAGTCTTAGGATTCACTTGCCATGGGTTCAAACCCCACCCATTTCGGGATTCGATGTAGATGGGGAAGAAACTGTGTAGAAAAGATCGTGGGAAATATTTCTTAAGTAGTATCAGTGGAGGGTCTGAGCTCCAGGAGGTGTGTCTGTTAAAACCATTAAAAAAATTAAATTAATAGACCAAAATTTTTCAGTTAACTGTATTAGTTCAAGTTTTAGCATTATAAAATATCTTGGCCAAGGTGCGACATGATACCATTCCTGAATACCCAGCGGGACCTCACATGGGCCAGCGTAATTAGGAGCGCATTAATTCCGGGTATAATAAGCATAAGCCCAGCTACATAATTACATCTTGCGCGACCTTGGTTTATACCCTCACGCTCAATACCCAAGACACTATTTTTTTTGGTTATCAAGCTGGGTTTTTACATATTTCCCCACTTTCTGTTCTCTGTGAGGCTTCATCTGTTGCCTGGGTTTGGACGGGGTTTACACCTCTTGGCATTTAGTGTTTTATTAGACGAAGATAAGAGAAATATGAGGGTACATGTGTGCGTCTGGCAGCGGGGGAAGACTGGTGTAAACAATATACGATCAGTTGAGACCAGAGACCGAGAGGTGCAGTTGTGTGCTGGGAAAATTCGGGGGTAGAAGGATATAATTTAATCGAGAATGTTATAAAATCCTGGAGAGCATCATGCAAGGTTGTGATGTGGGTGGCCCAGGTGAGGGAGGGAGGTGAGGGGGAGAGAGGGCGTGGGGGCGATGAGAGAGAGGAGGGATGAAGGAGTAGGGGGTGGTATTAGGGGAGTGGATGGGATTGGGAGGGCGGGGGATGACGGCGGTGCCTTTGATCTAGCCGGCTACCTGCCACCCCTACCAAGAGGCGCCCCTCCACCCATCCCTACCCTACCTCAACCCTCATCCTCCTTCCCTCTCCACCTTCCTAATCCTCTATTCACATCCCTAATTCCTAATCCTTTTTCTTCTTCCTATTCCTCTTTCCGTCTGCCTTCTTCCTAATCGTAAGTCATTCCTCATCCTCTGCACACCTCCCTAATCCACAATCTGCAGCTCTAATTCTCTGTACTCCCTATTTCCCTCTTCTTTTCTTAATCGTGTATCAATTCTCTTTATCCCTTCTCCATATCTTTAATCTTTGGTCCACCTATCTAACCCCTTGTTCACCTCCCTAATCCCTTATTCCCCTCCCTAATCCCTTGTTCCCATCCCTAATCCCTTGTTCCCATCCCTAATCCCTTGTTCCCCTCCCTAATACCTTGTTCACCTCCCTAATCCCTTGTTCCCTCCCTAATCCCTTGTTCCCATCCCTAATCCCTTGTTCCCCTCCCTAATACCTTGTTCACCTCCCTAATCCCTTGTTCCCTCCCTAATCCCTTGTTCCCCTCCCTAATCCCTTGTTCACCTCCCTAATCCCTTGTTCCCCTCCCTAATCCCTTGTTCACCTCCCTAATCCCTTGTTCCCTCCCTAATCCCTTGTTCCCCTCCCTAATCCCTTGTTCCCATCCCTAATCCCTTGTTCCCTCCCTAATCCCTTGTTCCCCTCCCTAATCCCTTGTTCCCTCCCTAATCCCTTGTTCCCTCCCTAATCCCTTGTTCACCTCCCTAATTCCTTGTTCCCCTCCCTAATCCCTTGTTCACCTCCCTAATCCCTTGTTCACCTCCCTAATCCCTTGTTCCCCTCCCTAATCCCTTGTTCACCTCCCTAATCCCTTGTTCACCTCCCTAATCCCTTGTTCACCTCCCTAATCCCTTGTTCACCTCCCTAATCCCTTGTTCACCTCCCTAATCCCTTGTTCCCCTCCCTAATCCCTTGTTCACCTCCCTAATCCCTTGTTCCCCTCCCTAATCCCTTGTTCCCTCCCTAATCCCTTGTTCCCCTCCCTAATCCCTTGTTCACCTCCCTACTCCCTTGTTCACCTCCCTAATCCCTTGTTCACCTCCCTAATCCCTTGTTCACCTCCCTAATCCCTTGTTCCCTCCCTAATCCCTTGTTCACCTCCCTAATCCTTTGTTCACCTCCCTAATCCCTTGTTCCCCTCCCTAATCCCTTGTTCACCTCCCTAATCCCTTGTTCCCCTCCCTAATCCCTTGTTCACCTCTCTAATACCTTCTCCACTTTCCTGATTTCTTGTCCCCCTCCCTAATATTTGATCTTATTCCCTAATAGCTTGCCCACCTCCTTAATCTATTATCCTATTCCCTAATCGCTTGTTCATTTCCCTAATCTCTTGTTCACCTCCCTAATCCTTTGCCTTCTTCCTTAATCTCTAGTCCACCTCCCTAACCTCTTCCCCACCAATCCCCTAACAATCTCTCTAATCCCTTAATCGCCTACCTACCTGGAGGGTGTTCTGGGGGTCAACGCCCCCGCGGCCCAGTCCTCGACCAGGCCTCACGGTGGATCAGGACCTGATCAACCAGGCTGTTATTGGTGGCCGCACGTAGTCCAACGTACGAACCACAGCCCAGCTGATCGAATTATGACTTCAGGTATCTGTCCAGTTCCCTCTTGAAGACAGCCAGGGGTCTATTGGTATGTATGCTGGGAGGCTGTAGAACAGTCTTGGGCCCCAGACACTTATTGTGTTTTATCTTAGTGTACTCACGGCATCACTGTTTTTCATTGGGGGAATGTTGCACCGTCTGCCTAGTCTTTTGCTTTCGTAGGGAGTGGTTTCTGTGTGCAGATTTGGAACCAGTCCCTCTAGGATTTTTAAGGTGTATATTATGTCGCATCTTTCTTGCCTGCATTCCAGGGAGTAGAGTCAAGGAACTTCAAACGTTCCCAGTAATTAAGGTGCTTAACTGAACTAATACGTGTAGAGTAGATTATCAGTACATTGCCTAGATCTGTAATTTCACCTGCCTTGTATGAGTCTGTTAGTGTATAGCAGTATTCCAACCTGGAGAAAGAAAATAACTTAAATAAGATCATCACTGGCATGGCATCTCTTGTTCTGAAAGTTCTCATTATCCATTCTATCATTTTGCTCGCAGATGTTAAAATGACACTATTGTGCTCCTTGGAGGTGAGATCCTTTGATATCACTCCAAAGTCCTTCATTTTAGTTTTTCGCTCTATTATGTGTTAGAATTTGTTGTATACTCTATTTAGCTATTACTTCTTCAAGTTTTCCATAACGAAATAACTTAAATTTGTCCTCATTTAACATCATATTGTTTTCTGTGGTCCACTGGAAAACTTGCTTTATATCCGCCTGGAGATATACAGTGTCATCAATAAATGACAGTCTCATGCAGGTCGAAGTATCGTCTGCTATGGTTTACATCTCTGTTTGTCAGATATGAGGATGAGGAACAAGATGGAGGCAAGTACTGTGCCTTGTGGAAGAGACCTTTTTACTGTGGCAGCCTCCGACTTAACTGTTTACTATTACTGTTTGTGTTCTATTGGTTAGAAAATTATAGCCAAATCTACCCACTTTTCCAGTTATTACTTCGGACTTGTCGAAGGCTTTTGCAGAGTCTGTGTACTATGTTTTCTGTTTGTCCTCCAATGCATCGAAGACCATGTCACAGTGGTCCAGTAGTTTCAAGAGGCAGGAGCCACCTGCTCTCAACCTATGCTGTCCTGGGTTTTGCAATTGTTGGGAATCCAAGAGTTTGGCGATCATGCTTCCTGGAACCCTCTCAAAGATTTTTATAATGTGGGACGTTAGAGCTATCGGTCTACAATTGCTGCCACCTTTATGTCTGTTGTTTTTAGTGACACCCGTGTCATCCCAGCCATATCATACTTACATACTTAAAGGTTGAAATTAAAGACCGATGCCCCCTGTGAGAATCGAACTCACGACCCCTGGTTTACAAGACCAGTGCTCTGCCCCTGAGCTAAGGAGGCATGTGTGTAGGGGGAACACTTGAGAATTTTATAGTAAATGACGGTAGTTACATGATGATTAAATTTTTATTTGATGTGTAAGTTAATTTAGGTACAGGTACACATAATTACAATGTCGTACATAGTGTAAATTACCTAAGATAACCCAAAACAAAAGTCAAGAGTGACTTATTTCCAGGGGTCAAGTCGTAGCTCCTGGCTTGTGTGTGTGTGTGTGTGTGTGTGTGTGTACTCACCTAATTGTGGTTGCAGGGGTCAAGACTTAGCTCCTGGCAACGCCTCTTCACTGACCGCTACTAGGTCCTCTCTCTTCCTGCTCAATGAGAGAGAGGACCTAGTAGCGGTCAGTGAAGAGGAGGGGCCAGGAGCTAAGTCTCGACCCCTGCAACCACAATTAGGTGAGTACACACACACACAGTGTGTGTGTGTGTGTGTGTGCGTGTGCGTGCGAAAGGGGTTTCTTGCAGTTTTTGATGAACACGGAGTTCCACGAGTCTGAGCCTGGGGCAAAGTGTATAGGTATAGGCATGTTGTCAATATTTTTTTCAAAGTCCATTGGAGTTAGGGTTATGTCAGAAATTTGGCAAATTTTGACAAGGTTTTGAGACTCGTTCATGAAAAATTCATTCGGATTGTTGATTTTTAGTCTGATTATTAGCTCAGTGAAGACAGTCATACTGAAACTTCAGAATCTCCTTTACTGTCGTCTGTGTAAGTAGTCTTGTTTGAGCAAGGTGTCCCATACTGGATGTGTTTTTTGCCTTTTTTTGGGATATGAAAAAAAATATTTTGGATTTCTTTCAATTTCATTAATTGCTTTTAGCTCCTGTCTCTCTTGGATCCTGTACGAATCATTTAATTGATGTCCAGTATTTTCTATTTCCCTAATCAATGCTTCCTGCCACATTTCAAATATTCTACTTCCTTGAGAAGCTCAGTGATTCTTCACCTTCGCCTGTAGAGGGAGCATCTCTCTCTTCCCAGTTTACATCTCTTCTTTTTGCCTTAAACATACTTCACCTGCCAAAGAGTTAATAACAGCCACTGGTTCAGATTCATGTTATTTAAAGATATATTCCCACCATATTACATTTACGACATGATTTATTTGATCCCACTTGATGTTCTTGTTGTTTAAGTTGAATTTGGTGAAGGATTCCTCGTAACTGTGAGCATTAAGCTGGTCAGGACCCCTGTGAATACAAGTCTGAACTTCCATTAGGGTGTAACCTGAATCAACTGACTTTGATACTGTTATATTTCGTACCAGATCATCATTACATAATTTATATAATTTCCAATTATAATTATATATACTTATATAATGTATAATTATATAATTTATATCATTATATAATTTATAATTACGTAATTTTCTCTAATTTACATGATACCATTTCTAATCCCAGTCTCTCCTAATCTCGTCTATCATAATCACATATCCTCTCTAATCCATTATCCACCTTATTTACCTATCCTCAGCCCTAATCCCCTGTCCTCATCCTTAATATCCTATCGACCTCCATTAGTCCTCTAAGAGAAATCCTAATCCTGTATCAACATCTTCAATCCCTTATCCCATCCTAATTTTGTTCTTCCTAATTCCTTGTCCTCCCTCTTGCTGCCTCGCGAATCCCATTTAATTACCGTAATCCCTATTCTCATTCCTAATCCTGTATTCTCCCTATCCCTCTCTAATCTTAACAATTCTTTATCTTCCTTCACCTCTTTCTGACCTTCCTCCTCCTTCTCTTCTTCTTCTTCCTCCTCCTCTTCTTCCTCCTCCTCTTCTTCTTATTCTTCCTCCTCCTCCTCTTCTTCCTCCTTCTGATTCTTCTCTTATTCCCATTCCCTCTTCTTATCCTTTTCCTCCTCGTCTTCCTCCTCTTCTCCTCATCCTTCTCTTCCTCTTCTCCTCCTTCATCTTCTCTTCCTCTTCTCCTCCTTCATCTCCTCTTCCCCTTCTTCTCCTCCTCTTCCTCCTCATTTTGCTCTTTCTCCTCCTCGTCTTTCTCCTTCTCCTCCTCCTTATCTTCCTCTTCTCCTCCTTGTCCCCTCCTTCTCCTCCTCTTCCTCCCCCTTTTGCTCTTTCTTCTTCTCCTCTTGCTCTTCTCTTCTGTTGGTCTCCCCGTCTCTTCATTCCACTAGGCATCAAACTTTTTGGATATGTATAATAATAATCACCCGTGGTTCCCCGCTGCCAGGAACTCTTCTTCACTTGCGTCTTATTCACCAAGACGCAACTGCCAACGTCTCGTGACGTCACATCCTCTGTGACGTAACAGTCAGTGACCTCATAATCCTGCGGCGCCACAGTTCGGTGACGTGACAACCCTCTTACGTCACAGTTGACTAACCAGCACGTCAAGGACATGATCTTGTGTGTGGCTAATATAACCTTGTATGTGGGTAATATAATCTTGTGTGTGGGTAACATAACCTTGTATGGGGGCAATATAACATTGTATGTGGGTAATATAACATTGTATGTGGGTAATATAACATTGTATGTGGGTAATATAACATTGCATGTGGGTAATATGACCTTAAAGCTGAATAATATGATTTTATATATAATTACGACACATGTGCAACAATATAGTATCTTTACTTTTAAACGTTTCACCTACACAGTAGACGAAATTTGTAAATTTTGAAATTTGTCAGGAAACACTGACTTTTGTCAGTAACCCCTTCCCCCCCCCCCTCCCTCAAGGGAGGTTCCTTGACGCTGGTGAGGGGCTCTTGATCTAGGGAATTGGATATGTGCTCCAGTTCAATTAAGTCTGAATGCCTTCCATTCTCCCCCTCCCCTACAAGTGCTGTCAGGACCTGCATGAGACTGTCATCCACTGAGGACATGGTAAATCTCCACTATCAACCAAGTTTTCCAATGGGCAACGGAAAACAATATGATGTTCAATGAAGATAAATTCAAATACTTCGTTATGGAAAACTTGGGGAAATAGCTACAACCGAGTATACTACAAATTCTAATCACACAATAGAGGTGAAAAGTAGCATTAAGGACCTGGGAGTGGTAATGTCAGAGGTTCTCACCTTCAAGGACCACAACAATGCCAGTATCACATCTGCGAGGAAAATGATAGGATGGATAATGAGAACATTCAAGACAAGGGATGCTAAGCCAATGATGATCCTTTTTAAATCACTTGTTCTCTGTAGGCTGGAATACTGCTGTACATTAACATCACCATTCAAGGCAGGTGAAATTGCAGATCTAGAGAATGTACTGCACATACAAGTTTTGTCAAAGACCTTAACTACTGGGAACGCCTGGAAGCACTTGACTTGTACTCACTGGAAAATCCTAGAGGAACTAGTCCCTAATCTGCAGACAGAAATCACTATCTACGAAAGCAAAAGACTTGGCAGGCGGTGCAACATACCCCCAATGAAAAGTAGGGGCGCCATTGGTACACTAAGAGAAAACAGTAAATATCCGGGGCCCAAGACTGTTCAGCAGCCTCACACCAGCCATAAGGGGAATTACAAATAGACCCCTGGCTGTCTTCAAGATTGAGCTGGACAGATTCCTAAAGTTAGTACCCGATCAGCCAGGCTATGATTCGTACGTTGGACTAAGTGCGATCAACAGTAACAGCTGGTTAATCAGATCATGATCCACCGGGAGGCCTAGTCAAAAACTGAGTCGCGGGGGCGTTGACTCCCAGAACACCCTCCAGATAGATTCCAGGTAGATAATAATACTAATAATTGTCAGGGAAAACTTACTAATGAGTATCAACTTTATCGAGCGAAATAGACGACCAAATGTATAGTTGGTGATTTGACGCTACTAAAGATTCTTCTTAAGATTTTCCTTGTCAGAATTCCCTGTCCTTGCCCATGCTGAGGCATCAGGTTGACTAGTGTTTTATCTTAGTAGACTAGTGCTCTTTATCCTAGACAATATATTTTTTTATTCTGCAGGTTGTTAGTGATGTGCATTCTATATTAGAGACCTACAGAAGTCCTGTAGAACTAATTTGTTTTATAGAGCTGTTGGTAGTGGCCTTAACCATGAGTAGACAAACAGTCTTTAATGCAGAATAGCTGAAGGATCCTGAATTGTCATATTGGCTAGATAATCATGGATCAGACATGAAGAAAGCAGGATGTTTTTCTTGAGGTAAAGACTTCGTCCTTGGCAGAATCTGAAAGAGGGCCTTGAAGTGCCATGCTGAAGGAGTTAAGCTTAAGAAGAAGGTAGTGCTGACTATGAAGATTAATCAAGAACAAGACTCCGTCCAAATATTCATGAAATCCACACCATTTTCTCAAGCTTCAGCTATGAGTTCAGGAATAATTTTGACGCTGATCTGATAGTTCCTCTTTCCCCTCCAACAGAGAACCACCATGTACCTGCCAGTGCCTCAGCGTCCACCTCCACCTGCCAGTGCCTCAGCGTCCACCTCCACCTGCCAGTGCCTCAGCGTCCACCTCCACCTGCCAGTGCCTCAGCGTCCACCTCCACCTGCCAGTGCCTCAGCGTCCACCTCCCATACACAGACTTGTGCTGACATAAGGTCTTTGGTTATTTAAGATGAAGTTGCTGAGGCAGAAATGATCTGGGTTCTAAAAACTGTTATGAACTACTATCAGAGCTCATCTTGCAAACCAAGTGATGAGTTGTTGCAGAGGATGTTCCCAGACTCAAATAAGTTCAGCAGTTTTCATGTGAAAGAACTAAATGTGCATACACTATCATTGTCTTACATCATTTTTCCAGAAACAGATCTAAGATGCACTCTCCAAACCTGGATATTTCTTTGCAATTTTCTTTGATGAGTCCTCTAACTTGGTGCTCCAGCAAGAACAAATGGATCAATCTGAAGTCAGAGTTCTTTGATCATGCATTGATGGATTTTCCTCGTTCAGTGTAGCTGATATGCTTCGAGTGTCAACATTATTATTATAATCAAATAGAAGTGCTAAACCACAGGTGTTATACAGCAACAGATGTGTCCTCAGCTATTTATATGAACACTTTACTCAGAGGAGGAATACAGACAACATGGCCAGCCTGCTAAATCTTTAGACCTGCAATCTCTATATTATGCATGGAAGCCTCAAGACTGGAGCTCAGGCTATTGACTGGAATATAGTTGCCATCCTTAGTTTACTGTATTATACTTTCCTTGATTCACCTGGGAAGAAAAGAGGATTTTTAAACCATGACGGATATGCACATAGTTCCATCAAGGATTTACTTTACAGGTGGTCAGAAGATGGGGCCTGTATCAGAGAAGGCAATGGAATTGTGGTCACACATACAAAAATATGTTAGAATATCTTATAAGAGTAAATTGCCTAAAATCCAGAGCTTCTCAGTCTTGCAAAAAAGTGGGCAAAATTCTCTGCTTTTTGCTAACTTGTAGTTCCTTGCAACTCAGGGCAAGCTTCTAAGAGAATACCTGCAGACGTACCAAACTGAGAAGCCTATGACAGTTTTAATGGCAGGAGACATGAAAGACAATATCAAGACTCTACCTGGAGGGTATTCCGGGGATCAACGTCCCCGCGGCCCGGTCCATGACCAGGCCTCCCGGTGGATCAGGGCCTGATCAACGAGGCTGTTACTGCTGGCCGCACATAATCTAACGTACGAACCACAGCCCCGCTGATCCGGTACTGTCTCTAGGAATCCGTTCAGCTCCCTCTTGAAGGCAGCCAGGGGTCTATTGGTAATTCCCTTTATGGCTGGTGGGAGGCTGTTGAATAGTCTTGGGCCCCGGACACTTATTGCTTTTTCTCTTAATGTACTAATGCCGCCCCTACTTTTCACTGGGGGGTATGTTGCATCGCCTGCCAAGTCTTTTGCTTTCGTAGGGAGTTATTTCTGTGTGCAGATTAGAGACCAGTCCCTCTAGGATTTTCTAGGTGTTCATTATGATGTATCTCTCTCGCCTGCGCTCCAGTGAGTACAAGTCAAGTGCTTCCAAGCGTTCCCAGTAGTTTAGGTGTTTGATGGAACTTATATATGGAGTAAAGGTTCTCTGTACATTTTCTAGATCTGCAGTTTCACCTGCCTTGAATGGAGATGTTAATGTACGGCCGTATTCCAGCCTAGAGAGAACAAGTGATTTAAAAAGGATCATCACTGGCTTGGCATCTTTTGTCTTGAATGTTCTCATTATCCATCCTATCAGTGTCCTCGTAGATGTGATAGTGGCATTGTTGTGATCCTTGAAGGTGAGATTCTCAGACATTACCACTTCCAGGTCCTGCACATTACTTTTCCGCTCTATTGTGTGATTAGAGTTTGTAGTATACTAAGTTCTAGTTATTATCTTCTCCAGTTTTCCATAACGGAGTAGTTGGAATTTGTCTTCATTGAACATCATATTGTTCTCCGTTGCCCATTGGAAAACTTGGTTTATATCTTCTTGGAGATTTGTCGTGTCCTCAATGGATGACACTCTCATGCAGATCCTAGTATCGTCTGCAAAGGATGATACGGTTTACATCTCTATGTCTGATATGAGGATGAGGAACAGGATAGGGGCGAGTACTGTGCCTTGTGGAACAGAGCTCTTCACTATGGGAGCTTCCGATTTAACTCTGTTTACCACTACTCTTTGTGTTCGATTGGTTAGAAAGTTATCCCTTTATCACGCATTTTGTGTGCTATTACACAATGATCGCACTTGTCAAAGGCTTTTGCAAAATTTGTGTATACTGCATCTGCATTTTGTTTGTTTTCCAGTGCATCCATGACCATATCATAGTGGTCCAATAGTTGCGAGAGGCACGAGCGACCTAATCTGAACCCATGTTGTCCTGGATTGTGCAATTGTTGGGAGTCCCAAGTGGTTTGCAATCCTGCTTCTAGAACTGTTTCAAAGGTTTTTATGTGGGACGTCTATAGTTCTTAGCTATTGCTTTGCTGCCACCTTTATGGAGTGGGGCTATATCCGTTGTTTTTAGTGACTGGAATCTCACCTGGTCTGTGCTCCTTCTCCATGGCATACTTAGGTCCCGTGAGAGGGGTTTCTTGTAGTTCTTAATGAATACAGAGTTCCACGAGTCTGGGCCTGGGGCTGAGTAAATGGACATGTTGTCAATGGCTTTCAGAAAGTCTAGTGGAGTTAGGGTTATGTCAGAAATTTGGCATACATTGACAGGGTTTTGAGGCTCATTCACAAAAAAAAATTATTTGGATTGTCTATCTTTAGACTGATTAGTGACTCGCTGAACACAGAGTCATATTGAGATTTCAGTATCTCACTCATTTCTTTGTTCTCATCTGTGTAAGATCCGTCTTGTGTGACCAGGGGCCCAATATTAGATGTGGTTTTTGCCTTGTTTTTGGAATATGAAAAGAAATATTTCAAATTTCTTTCAATTTCATTAATCGCTTTTAGCTCCTCTTGTCTCTCATGGATCCTGTAGGAGTCCTTTAACTTAAGCACAATATTTTCTCTTCCCTGGTTAGCGTTTCCTTCCGTGTTTCAGCTCAGTGATTATTCGCCTTCTTGTGTAGAGGGAACGTCCTCTCCGGTTTACTTCTTCTCTTGAACATACTTCAGCTACCAAAAAGTTGATCTTTTCAAGGCACTGGTTAAGGTCCATGTTATTTAAGATATCTTCCCAACAAGTTTCATTTAGGACATAGTTTACCTCGTCCCAGTTGATGTTCTTGTTGTTGAAGTTGAATTTGGTGAAGGTACCCTCATAGCTGTATGCATTTTGCTGATTAGGACCCCTATGCATGTAAGTTTGGACTTCGATTAGATTGTGATCAGAATTGTTTTTTTTTATATTGTTATCTTTCTTACCAGGTCCTCATTATTTGTGAAAATAAGGTCTAGTGTGTTCTCCAGTCTTGTTGGCTCCACTATCTCCTGACTTAGGGTCAGTTTATTGCAGAAATTCAGCAGCTCAAATATGTGTGACTTTTCATCTGAGCTGCCTTCAGGGATTATTTCTGCTACAACATTATTTACTATATTTTTCCATTTTGTATGTCTTTTATTGAAGTCACCAAGCAGCAAGATATTTGGGGATGGGGCTGGAAGGTTTTCCAGGCAGTAATCAATTTTCAGTAGCTGTTCCTTGAACTGTTGGGAAGTTGCATCTGGTGGCTTATATATAAGCACAATGGCTAAGTTTTGGTTCTCGATTTTAATTGTTAGAACTTCAACTACGTACATCATTTGTGGCGTTCAATATTTCCATGCAAATGAGCGCCTCTTTGACATACAGGCCAACTTCCCCTTGTTGCCTGTTCTTTCTGTCACATTTGAAAAAGTTGTACCCAGGTATCCATATTTCATTGTCAAAGTAATCTTTTGTGTGGGTCTTTGTGAAAATAATGCATTTGACTCCCCTAGAAGTCCACTGATTAAAGGTATTTTGTTGGTGGCGGATGGGAGGATGGCTTAAGGTCCTGTATATTAGCAAATATAAATGAGGCCGTGTTGCGTGTTTGTTGGGGGGATTTTGTTTTTGGCATCAGTAGTTGTGGAGGGGCCACTGGCAGTGCCTCCAGTCCAACAAGGATCCAAGGTGGTGAACTATTTTGGATATTTCTTTCTATTTTCTTTCTTCATTTCCTACCACTAAAAAATCACTTGGAGTGGAGTTGTCGTTACTACTGTAACTATTATGATTTGTTTTACGGGGTGTGTACTATGTTGGTTTTTACTATGTTGATTTTTACTATGTTGGTTTTTACTATGTTGGTTTTTACTATGTTGATTTTTACTATGTATGTTTTTACTATGTTGATTTTTACTATGTCGGTTTTTACTATGTTGGTTTTTACCATACTGATTTTTCACTAAGTTGATTTTTTACTATGCTAAAGGTTCTGTAAATGAGATAGTTAGTTGTTCACTAATCTCATGAATAAGTAGTAAAAGTGGTGGTGGTAGTAGTAGTGGTAGTAGTAGTAGTGGTAGTAGTAGTAGTGGTAGTAGTGGTAGTAGTAGTGGTAGTAGTAATGGTAGTAGTAGTAGTAGTGTTAGTTGTAGTAGTGAGAAATTACCTGCATTCCCAATGAATCACGTCTCCTTATAGCTAATTTTCACCTTATTTGTCCATATTTCATTGCGGAAGCCGTTAAAGTAATTTATAATCCTTGATTCTAGTCGACACCACCATTTTTGGCCTCGATGACGCCGGATTAGACTGTAACAACCAGTGCATAGATTAATTATGGCGTTTCTCGGTCTCCCTG
This sequence comes from Cherax destructor, assembly GCA_009830355.1. NCBI lineage: Eukaryota > Metazoa > Arthropoda > Malacostraca > Decapoda > Parastacidae > Cherax > Cherax destructor. The sequence goes on from WNWK01001947.1 coordinate 191,903, forward strand.
TATCACTCCGCGGCCGCTGCACACCCGGTATCACTCCGCGGCCGCTGCACACCCGCCTTCACAACAAATTTCTCGAAGGGTCAAATCAGCGTCACATTTTAATACACAATTATTGCATTATTCATATGTACACATGCTGAATTTAGGAAAATTATAAAAAAAAAAATCACAGTAGTGGTAGTAGTAGTAGTGGTGATAGTAGTAGTAGTTGATAAGGATGATGAACATAGAAAATAAAGTGTTAAGAAATATATATTTTAAACTTCCTCAAAACACTGAGATTATAATGTTGTTACGTAACTTAATGATCACAAAGGGAAATAATAATGTAAACTGTAATGCCCACTTTAATATGATCTTTATGAATTTTACAAACATGTTTGAATAATGACCAGCCTAGCCTACTGTATGTAACATAGGTAGCCTACTGTATGTAACATAGGTAGCCTACTGTATGTAACATAGGTAGCCTACTGTATGTAACATTGGTAGCCTACTGTATGTAACATAGGTAGCCTACTGTATGTAACATAGGTAGCCTACTGTATGTAACATAGGTAGCCTACTGTATGTAACATAGGTAGCCTACTGTATGTAACATAGGTAGCCTACTGTATGTAACATAGGTAGCCTACTGTATGTAACATAGGTAGCCTACTGTATGTAACATAGGTAGCCTACTGTATGTAACATAGGTAGCCTACTGTATGTAACATAGGTAGCCTACTGTATGTAACATAGGTAGCCTACTGTATGTAACATAGGTAGCCTACTGTATGTAACATAGGTAGCCTACTGTATGTAACATAGGTAGCCTACTGTATGTAACATAGGTAGCCTACTGTATGTAACATAGGTAGCCTACTGTATGTAACATAGGTAGCCTACTGTATGTAACATAGGTAGCCTACTGTATGTAACATAGGTAGCCTACTGTATGTAACATAGGTAGCCTACTGTATGTAACATAGGTAGCCTACTGTATGTAACATAGGTACGTAAAAAAACACTGCTGTGGGAGGAATGTGTGAGGGCAGGTTGAAACCATCTTCCATTCACAGAAGACATCCTCCTCCATGACCTCCCCTGAAATATCGTCGACTCTGGTTCACTTCCTCAGGACGCTGTAGTTTATATATTCATGACTGCACAAATTCCTATGTATGTGGACAACGTCTTTACAAGGTCCAGTTTAATGACTTGTGGTCCCTACCAGCTACCTCACCCCATACATATCACCTTGTTTTTCTGCCTATCCTTTCTCTCCAGGAACCTCTCCCATGCTTTCATCTATAATATACGTTACCGGAATTGAAAATGAGTTTTTTTCTGACACCGAAACCCTTAACATCACTAACGATCACCGGGAGCATCACGTGGACTCAGAAAACAGGTGTTGTCAGACATATGTTTACGCTCTACAATTTCTTAGTACTCAAAAACGATACTCCAAATTTTTTAAATACAACTGTCAAATTAGCACCTTAAATCCACCAAAAATTCGAAGCTTTTCCTGAGTAAGACACAAGGGAGTTGAAAGTTTGAAGCCAGTTAGAAGAGGCTTTCTCGAGTTATCACATACAAACTGCTACACTTAATTAATTTATTAAATAGATAATTTAGCACTTACATTGAAAATGACAAACCAAACCTTACTTTAAGTAAGATAAACCAGCGTTGAAAGTCTGAAGACAGGCTTAAGAGGAAAGTCTGAAGACAGGCTTAAGAGGAAAGTCTGAAGACAGGCTTAAGAGGAAAGTCTGAAGACAAGCCTAAGAGAAAAGTCTGAAGACAAGCTGAAGAGGAAAGTCTGAAGACAAACTTAAGAGGAAAGTCTGAAGACAAGCTGAAGAGAAAAGTCTGAAGACAGGCTTAAGAGGAAAGTGAAGACAAGCCTAAGAGGAAAGTCTGAAGACAAACTTAAGAGGAAAGTCTGAAGACAAACTTAAGAGGAAAGTCTGAAGACAAACTTAAGAGGAAAGTCTGAAGACAAACTTAAGAGGAAAGTCTGAAGACAAACTTAAGAGGAAAGTCTGAAGACAGGCTTAAGAGGAAAGTCTGAAGACAAACTTAAGAGGAAAGTCTGAAGACAGGCTTAAGAGGAAAGTCTGAAGACAGCCTTAAGAGGAAAGTCTGAAGACAAGCTGAAGAGGAAAGTCTGAAGACAAGCTTAAGAGGAAAGTCTGAAGACAAGCTTAAGAGGAAAGTCTGAAGACAAGCTTAAGAGGAAAGTCTGAAGACAAACTTAAGAGGAAAGTCTGAAGACAAACTTAAGAGGAAAGTCTGAAGACAAGCTTAAGAGAAAAGTCTGAAGACAAACTTAAGAGGAAAGTCTGAAGACAAACTTAAGAGAAAAGTCTGAAGACAAACTTAAGAGGAAAGTCTGAAGACAAGCTTAAGAGAAAAGTCTGAAGACAAACTTAAGAGGAAAGTCTGAAGACAAGCTTAAGAGGAAAGTCTGAAGACAAGCTTAAGAGGAAAGTCTGAAGACAATCTTAAGAGGAAAGTCTGAAGACAAGCTTAAGAGGAAAGTCTGAAGACAATCTTAAGAGGAAAGTCTGAAGACAAGCTTAAGAGGAAAGTCTGAAGACAAACTTAAGAGGAAAGTCTGAAGACAAGCTTAAGAGGAAAGTCTGAAGACAGGCTTAAGAGGAAAGTCTGAAGACAAGCTTAAGAGAAAAGTCTGAAGACAAACTTAAGAGGAAAGTCTGAAGACAAGCTTAAGAGAAAAGTCTGAAGACAAACTTAAGAGGAAAGTCTGAAGACAAGCTTAAGAGGAAAGTCTGAAGACAAGCTTAAGAGGAAAGTCTGAAGACAATCTTAAGAGGAAAGTCTGAAGACAAGCTTAAGAGGAAAGTCTGAAGACAATCTTAAGAGGAAAGTCTGAAGACAAGCTTAAGAGGAAAGTCTGAAGACAATCTTAAGAGGAAAGTCTGAAGACAAGCTTAAGAGTAAAGTCTGAAGACAAGCTTAAGAGCCGTTCTTAATTTATCACATGGAAACATTGGGAAAGACTTTTTTTATACATTTTATATATGTATCCCATTTTCAGGCGATATCTAATTACTGACTTAAAATTTTAACGATACACGATTAAAAAAAAAAAAAAAAAAACATGAACTATAATATCAGTGGGGAGGATATACAGCCGAAACAATTCATCAACATCGTACTAAGGAAATAAATGGACTCGCCGAAATGAGAAAAAAAACAATTAGCTACCAAATAAACAGATGAAGCAAATTTTCCAAGTACTTAACGAGATCTTTTTATTTATTAGGATTGTTGTTGTTGTTGTAGGTACGCCGGTATGTCCGGCCCGGGTCTTCTCCAAATGTTGACCCGGCCCTTTATTAGGAGTGGCTCTCCTGCACAAGTATGCCAACAATTGCTTAGCTGTTGAGTGAGTCATTGAAAAATTGTCATCAGTGAAGAAAATACCACCATCTCTGTGACGGGGGAAGGATATCTGGGCCAGCAGAACAAAGATAGGCTTTCAAGGATCCTGTCACTGCCGCCGTCGCTGCAGCTCCGTCATAAATCAAGTCATACGTGGAATCAGAGATCCCTAAGATGCAGTATATGACGCCCCATGACCAATGGTATTTTTCCTTTATCTCTCTTAATTCCATAGTATATGTCTCACTCCGCAGACGTGTAAAAGTACAAAACGTGCAAGAGGTTTAACGAGGAAGCTAGCCATCTAAATCCAAATGCGAGGCGGAAGCTCCAAATTATTCCTTATTGGTAATGAAGGTATGCATTCTCGACTGGTCGCCGGCGGGCGAGCGGGTTTGTGTGAAGCAGCGAGCCAGACAGGTGCTAAACCCCATACTAAACACTACTCCACCTGCCTCTTGATGCGCTTAGCAATTGGCGCTCAGCGTCTTGCGTTTTATTTTACACTTAGCGATGTGTTGCAGTGAACAGTCGTAGGCTGGAGACCCAACCTCTCGTCGTGGGAGTCAATATGGTTTTAGCATAAGTGGTACTTAGTAGGGTGTTATAGTAGGGTTTGCTGAGTCTGTTATATATTCACGCGGAAGTTGTGAGACGTCAGAGGTGTGGTTAGGGGGTTGTTATATGACAAAGACCTGTGTGAGGAAACACTTGTCCTGTTTCCTGACTAATAAAATACCACCAGCAAAACCATAATACTGTCTAGAACGTCATATATTTACAAGAATTGGAGGGCGTAACGCTGACAGGTATGTAGAAACAGACACATATATATAGTCTTTATCCGGGCGATGTTTTGCACTGCTCTGAGTGAAACGCTATCTAAATAAAGTTTGTTCTACATGTGAATACCACATTTACGTATACTACTTCTTTCTAGGTCCTTGAAGCCAGACCTCGCACTGTTTTCTGTTGCATTATCCATTACGTACCTTTTCTATGTAACTGATTTGCTACGTATATCATTTTTTTAATGTTCATCGCTATCAGAGTTATGCGTGACCATCCGGACAATTTATTGAGACTCACAGCATCATAACAATGACACGACAGCATGAAATTCAACCTCCTTCCTACACTGTCCTAGAGTACTCATTTTTCACCTACGGTACTCCCTCTCCATAACCTATCCTGTTGTTTTACCATTTATATATATATATATATATATATATATATATATATATATATATATATATATATATATATATATCCATTCATAAGGCAGCTTTTCCAAGAGTTAGCTTAAGATATAGTTCAGTAATCCTGAAATACAAACCTTCTTTGCCGAATTTTCATTGGACACAGGAAAAAAATCTCAATGCAGTCTTCACTGATCGTAAAGATTTGTTTAATATTGAAACAAAACAAAATAAACACTCGTTGAAGTAATAGGTAAGTTTTGATGTGGACCGAAGGCAATCTGAGTAACTGCCTTAGTCATCTACAAAGGCTGGTATTTAACTAACGACGTTTCACCCAAACAATGGACTTCATTAAGTTATAAACAGTTAAACCTGTTAAGAGGAAGTGATGACATAAATAGTGAGTAGTGGTGGGGCAGGTGGCTTGTACATCACGTCACTTGCACTAACCAACATCCAAATAATTTTCTGGCGCATTGGAAACAGGTTCAGCTAAATTTTAGAAAATGTTCTTGTTGAAATAGTTGGAGGGAATCCATAAAAGCTTGACTGTAATTCCTTATTAATTTGTGCATATCTGTGAATAGCTTATACACAGGTATGTTGCGTTCAGGTCTCAGGCTATTTAGAGCAGGTAATGGGGAAAGAGTCACAGTCAAACTGATGTCGTAGCTTTCACAAGCTTGAGAGAAACAAGTGTGGCATATAGTTCAATTTGTAATGTGGAAGCCCAAATTATTAATTCTAATACATTTCACTATTAGAGTTCCATCAGGCTGGTTCACGATAACAGCACTTCTCGCCCTCCCATTTTTACAGTTAAAGGAACTATCAGAGTTGATGGATTGTGTGTGATGTTAGTCTTTGTCCTAAGGTCGTGAATGTGTTGCAGAGCACAGAGTTTAGAACGTAATCGTAGCTGAGTATTGTGCATGATTACTGTCTTGGGAGGGGAGGTGGTCATGGTGATATCAAAAGCTGTTATCTGCCACGGTAGCGGGAAATACTGATGCTTCCTAACACGATACAGTTCATGTAGTCCAAACATTTTTATGTGAGTAGTTATTTGAATCATCTTGATTAATTTGTCCATGAATTATGTTCTAGTAATTCCTTAGAGACAACATTGTTTTGATCACCAGGCAGCAACTTCATTCCTGTCATGACATTGATTTCACATATTCTATTAGCAACACTAGTTTTACCTAATTCTTTCCTCATATTAAGTATTTCGGTGGTTATAGGACAGCCAAGAATAATTGTTAGGACATCAGTTTGTGTTTTTAAATCTTTAAATGTTTTTTTCTGTGTTGCAGGACTAAAACTGGTGCATGGTAATCTATCAACGATCTTGTGTACGCTAAATACATCGTTTTAGCAATCCTAACATTTCCTTCGTGTATTTGGGATTATGACAAATCACATTTCTTTGGTTTAATTTTTGTAGTTCTGTGAGGCGTGCTCCTAGTATCTTACATCTTATTCGACGTTCGTCACACACCCATTGGCACGCCTTCTCGACCACCAAAATGGCGATTCAGAATATAGCAATTCTGGTGCATTTCAAACTACCAATGGCGTGAGACCTGGTCCCTCAGCCACGTCGATGTTGTGTCTGCCTGACTGTGAGACAGACTCTCACAGCTCATCTGAACCACTCGTCCTCTCTCTGTCTTATCATTATACTGCTGATTTTAACATGGTGGTGAAGGCATATACGGGTTAAAAAAACTACCCCCCTCTTTGTGTGCCTTGTTCTTTATCGCTAGGCTGCTCTATTGGCTTTGGTTACTGCAAGGTGCAATAGGCTTTGAATTTGCTACCTGCATTCGTAATACCCTGAAACACTGCAGCTGAGTTTCTGTTAGCGAGATGACTGAGAATCCTCTGTTAAAGCAGACCAACTAGTGCCCATTTTAGCTAGTTCATACAAAATAGCTTCTCTATTTGCAACATCGAAAGAATTTCTAATATCAAGAAGAGTCGTGTATTTGGCTTGAGAAAAAGAATTATGTAACTAGAAAATCTCTTCTGATCGGCTTCAAACACTCAGTCGTTCCCCAGCCTTGGTGGTGAACGGACGTGCGTACAGAGCTCCCTGGTGGTGGAGTCAGAGAACTTTGATTTTCTACAAGATGGCGGATGGATACCGGCGACGAGTACATACTGTATGCATTGCATTGCTGCAGGGAGCCGTGTATCCCAGCAATACCGACGTTCTCTTGCCTTTAATTTTGAGAGACACATGCAGGATATCTACAGAGGATATTTACAGGATATCCCTGAATGGATCTGCCAGGGTTTTTGTCAAGTTTGCATCCGGCAGTGTCTACAATGGAATCGTCGACAGGTATCAGGAGAAGAACATCGTATTCAACACAAACTTGGAGGTACGTCTTCGGGATGCGTCGGCGCACTACTTGTGGATACGGATCAAGAATATTCCATTTGAAGCCGACGAGGTAGACATCAGACAGGTATTTTGCCAGTATGGGGTCATCCATGCTGCCACCGTAGGGAGATGGGCCCATGGGCCATATGCAGGAATGTCAGAGGGGTCGTTCTCCCTTAAAATGACCCTGAGGTGGCAAATACCGTCTTTTGTTGTGATGGAGGCATTCCGTACCCAGATGTACGTGACGTATGCAGGACAGCAGAGGACGTGTCGACTATGCGGTGGCACGGGGCATATGGCAGCAACGTGTGAACGGCGACGGGGCACATACAATGGGACTCGAGGTGAGGATGACGTGCGGATAGAGCCAGGTGCCCGAGAGGAACAGGTGCTGTTAGCGACATCTGTGGTAGAAGATATAATGGCGAATGCTGCGGGAATTGATAAATGGAGTGATGCTGTTGAAGCGAGTGAGGAAGCCGTGTTGACGTTGCCCCAGGAGTCTCTGAGTGAGACTATGGAGGCGGCAGGGGTCACCCCTGAAAGAAGTCCACTGGAGGATGGGACTGAGTTCCCGGACCCCAGTCTTGAGGACCTGAGGAGGATTCTGGATAGTCCATGGAGATGTGGAGAGTCAGGGGGGTGTGGGTGTTGATGGTGCTGAAGTGGTCAACTGCAGGTCAGTGGTTGTTGCAGAAGTGGAGGTGCATAGGTCTCCGGGGGAGGGGGTCATGGAGTTTGAGAGTGAGTCACGTAAGAGGCCAAGTGGTGAGGCTGACGACGATGTGATTACACCAGGACAGAGGTCCAGTAAAAAGACCTGGGTAGACATAGCTAAGGGAGGGAAAGGGGGAGCCAAGGGGAAAGGTGGAGGTAGAAATGGAAAGGAGAGCCGAGGGTTTGGTGGTACTTTCAAGACTGTGGAGCCAGGATCCGTGAGGCCGAGAGGAAAACCCCCATTGCAGAATTCAAGTGTTTGAATATGAATGTCAATGGCCTCCGAGCGGAGTTTAAGAGGAAATGGGTGGAGGCAACACTGAGACGTATGAATGTAGACGTATGCTTCCTACAGGAGCATAATTATAGGTGTGGAAGGGAATTAATGTTGAAAGGTTATAGGTTATATACAGGAGGTTCTGGGCATTTAAAGGGAGGGGTGATGGTGGGGGTATGGGAGACCAGCCCTTTTCATCTGAGGACATGGGAGGAGGGGGGAGGGGGTAGAATTGTTAGAGTGGAAGGTGAGTGGGGGATATTCAGGTGTGTTTTGTTGGGGTGTACATGCCGGCGTGCAATGATCGTAGGGTTAAGGAGGATTTTGTTCGTAATGATTTAGTCTATGCCTTAAGGGGCCTTCCTATGGTTACTATTGTAGCAGGTGATTGGAATTGTATAATTAGAGGGAAGGATGTCGAGCCTAGAGGGGCGGGATGTATGTTGGGTGCCTTAAGGAAGGTTTTGGGGGTGGTGGGGGTGGTGGATGTGGTACGGGGTGGGGGTGGAACGTGGAACACACCTTTGTACGGAGAGGATACGCGGCGTGGCTTGATCGGGTTTATGTAACGCAGGATATACAGGTGGGCAGTGTAACCTGTGTGGAGATGGGTTTTTCAGATCATAGAGGTGTTTTGGTTGAGTTAGGATGGGAGGGTGCAGTTAAGATTTATCCTAGTTATTGGAAATTGAATGTGCGTTTGCTGCAGGGTGAGGGACATCGTGAGGTTTTTGAGGAATGGTGGGGAAGATTGTGGGGTGGGGGTAATGGTATCGAGGATGTTGTGAAATGGTGGGATACACAAGCAAAGGTGGCAATGAGGGGATTTTACATGCGGATGGGGTCTGAGGATGGGAAGTTGAGGTATGGGAAGCAGAGGTATTTGGAGGAGCAGTTGCGGGAGTGTTATAAGGGGTGGGGGAGGTACCCGCAGGATGAGATCGATGAACTGCGGGGCCAATTAAGGGAGATTCAAAATGAAAATTTTCATGCCATTAGGGTTAGAGGGGGATTGGAGGATGTTTTATGGGGGGATAAACCCTCAGCTATGGTATTGCGTAAATTTCAGGAACGACGGAAGGGCATGACGATTATGTCCTTAACGGTGGACGAGGACTTAGATGGGTATAGGAGTGGCCAGGTGATACGTAACACTGAGGGCATGAGTAGCTATACAGATAGATGGTTTCAGAGAAAGTTGCAGAAGGGGTTATATAATCAGGAGGCATGTGGTTTCGTTTTAGGTAGCATCTTAGAGAGGATTAGTCAGGAGGACAGGAAAGGTTTGGAGGGACGTATTACTGAGGAAGAGGTATGGCAGGCAGTGCAGGGACAGAAACTTGGGAAGACACCGGGTTTGGACGGGATTTCGGGCGACTTCTATGTGACTCATTGGGAGGTTTTGCAAGAGGTGAGGGTTTTCAATGGTATGAAGTCAATGGGAAGTATGAGTGAAGAGCAGCGAACAGGGATAGTGGTTTTAATATCCAAGGGCCAGGGTTGCGGAACATTAAAGGGATATAGAGCGATAACTTTACTCTGTGCTGACTATAAGATTTTTGTGCGTATTTTGGTGAATCATATGAAGAAGGTATTAAATAATATTTTAGAGGGAGGGCAGTATGGAGTTCCTGGACATAGTATGAGGGAGGGGCACCATAGGATAAAAGGGTTTGTTGAAGGTAGGGAGGGGGAGTTGTGGGGTTGGATTGGGAAACTGCCTATGACAGCGTGAATAGGGAGATGTTGCAGGGCATATTATTGAAACAGGGGTTTGGGGAGGAGGTAGTGGGGTGGGTGGGGATGCTTTATGGCAGGGCACAGGTGAGAGTGCAGGTGAACGGGAGGGTGGGGACCATGGTGGGCATGGGACGGGGGCTGCGACAGGGGTGTCCCTTGTCGCAGCTCCTGTTCGCATGTCTGCAGGATCCCTTCTATATATTGGTGCAGGAGGGTGTGAGAGAGGGGAAAGGGGACCCGGAAAGTGCCCCGGGTATCGTCAGGTATGTTGATGACACCACTATCTTGGTGGGAAGCTTAGAGGGGCTGGGCACTGTTAATATGATGATTGAGATTTTTGAGTTGGCTACTGGGATGAGAGCAAATAGGGCAAAATCGAAGTTGTTAGAGGTGGGAACTTGGGTGGGGGGGGGGCGTTGGGTCAGAGGTTTGGATGGAATACAGTGGATAGGATAAAAATTTGTGGTGTTGTTTTTTGTAATGTGCCGCAAGTTGCACGGGAGTATAATTCTTCTGCGGTGATAGAGGCAGCTGTGGGTAGGATGGCAGGATGGAGGCCGGGGGAGATAACTCTTTTGCAAAGGGTCATTGTGGTAAATGCATTGGTTTACAGTAAGTTGTGGTTCGTAGCTGCGGTTTATCCTCTCATGGAGGAGGATATTCGGCGGCTGCAAAAGAGGGTTTTGCGTTTTATTTGGGGTTATGGAAGACATTGGTTGCGGGAGGGAGTGGTTATGACTAGGGTGGCGAGAGGAGGTATGGGATTGATACCTCTGAGGAGGTGATTGATGGGGATTTACGTGAGGCAGGAATTTTTGGCGAGGAGGAGGAGGGGTGAGATGGACAGGGTTATGAGAGAGAGCAGGCGGTGGTGGCATGGTAAGGATCTTCAGGTTTGTGAGGCACTCTTGCGACATCTCATAGTAGTCTCGGAACCGCGGAAAATGCGGGTTAAGGTGCTTGATAGGGTTGGAACTGGTGAGTTGGAGATACAGGGGGCAGCAGCTTATCCAAAGTATGATTGGGGGGCTACGTGGTTTTGGTTAAAATTGCCGGCCAGGGTGCGGGAAACGAGGTTTAGGTTTCTGCATAATATATTGGCATCCAGAGCTCAACTTTTCGTTATGGGTCTTATAAAGGACGGGCTCTGCCAGCGCTGTGGGATTTTGGAAATGGCTTTTCATGTTGTATATTTTTGCGAGGATTTGGCTAGGGTTCGAGAGTGGTTCGGTGGGATAATCAGGGAGGTGGGGGGAGGGGGGTTGTCTGTGTTGCGGGTTTTAAGTTTAGATGTTGCGGGTAGTCCTGAGGGTGTTAGGCGTGCGGTTATGTATCTGGTTTTGGATTATATTTTTGTAACTTGGGGTATGAGGGAGGTTCGGGGTGAGGGGAGAATCCGGGCTCTTGCAGCACGGTTCTTTAGAACAAAATGCAGGAATCAAGGACTTTACAGTCAGGCATGGGAGCGGGGGTTTTCGATGGGGTATAGGCAGTTGACAATGGGGACTTTATTGGGGGGGAGGGATGGGAATGGTAGGCAAGGGGTTGGTCTCCCGGGGGGAGGGTTGGATTAAAGTATGTGTTGATTAGGAGGTATGCATGAGTATGAGAGGGGGGAGGGAGAGGGCGGGGGGTTATGGGGCGTTTGGAGAATGTATCGGTGACCTTGACGGGGGAGGGAATGGTAGGAAGGTGTCAGGGGCAAGCAATGGGGGTTTGTCTGGCACAGGGGTACCTGGTAAGGTCTGGCATACGTAAGTGTATGTGAGGACTTATATATGCATATAGATGTATACACCTGATGTTTCACCTATAATAGTTTGGTTATAGTCTGTTCTTTCCCGTTTATTATATTTATATAAAAATGAAAAAAATCATGATTCTGCTTATATGTATTCATGTCATTCCCTCGGTATACTGATCACGTTGTACGTTTCAGTATACATTAATGTTCATATATTATGTATATTAATGTTCAAGGTTGTGTACAGACGAAAGAATGGTCAATGTAGTTCGACATTTGTCATAAATGTTTCCCAATGTTTTGTGTCAGTCACAATGAGATAGTGAGGTGGTGAGAGTGTGGGTTTCAATGTTCACATTTGGTTATAATAATATACATTATTAAAAATTATTTATCAAACGTTTCCTCATGATGAATGTATTAGTAAAAGGTACTGTGTAGGTCTCTTTAGGGTAGGTGGGATTGTATGGGGGGATGGGGGTCAAGTTTTTATGGATCTCCATTGTGTTATTACATACATAACGTGTTTGTGCTTCTTTGGCAGTAAGTAACGTACGAGGTGCCTAAATATGTAAGTTATATATTGTTAAGTGCTTATTGTCAGAACTTTGCATTGTATGTGTTCCATAGTTTGTGGATGTTTGTACATTCGGTTGTAGGTTTGTATTTGCGATAACCTTATTTGTTATAAGGTGTCATATTGATGTGTGTATTTTGTATATTTCGTTTACATTAAATAAAAAAAAAAAAAAAAAATATCATGATTGTTATGGGAATAGGCACATTTAGTGGGCAGATTTATTTTGGGGTAGGTGAGGTTGAGGGGGGGGGTCATGTTTTTATAGTTCTCGATTATGATATTAAATAAATTACGTGTTGTTCATACTGGCAGTTAGAATTGTTCATGATACCAATGATATGTATTTTTATATTGTCTTGTGCTTTATCGTCAGTATGTTGCATTGTATTCGTGTTCATTGTATTCGTGTTCATTGTATTCGTGTTCATTGTATTCGTGTTCATTGTATTCGGATGGCAAGTTTTTTTACTTGGAATTTTGAAGCCGAGATTCATGTGTGTTTATACACATGGGTGTTTGGTTGTATTATTGTAATATCCTGTACTGGTTATAAGGTCATATTGATTTGTGTGTATGTATAATGTCTGTTTTAAATAAAATATAAAAAAAAAAAGTTCATACAAAATAGCTTCTATATTTGCAACATCGAAAGAATTTCTAATATCAAGAAGAGTCGTGTATTTGGCTTGAGAAAAAGAATTATGTAACTAGAAAATCTCTTCTGATCGGCTTCAAACACTTAAGTCTAGATGTATTTTAATTGGAATATTTTTTTTTATTGAATTTAAGCTCTGTACGTGCCAATTTTAGAAAGTTTATTTTATCAAATTGGACTTTTTTAAAAAAAGACAACCAAATATTTTTTCTTAAAGGATTGTAGAAAATTTTAAATAGAATAGAAATGAAAACGTAAATTGAGAAATTTTGAAAAGCTACAGTGCTACAGTAAGCTACTGTGCTACAGTAAGCTACAGTGCTACAGTAAGCTACTGTTCTACAGTAAGCTACTGTGCTACAGTGCTACAGTAAGCTACTGTGTTACAGTAAGCTACAGTGCTATAGTAAGCTACTGTGCTACAGTAAGCTACAGTGCTACAGTAAGCTACTGTGCTACAGTAAGCTACAGTGCTACAGTAAGCTACTGTACTATAGTAAGCTACAGTGCTACAGTAAGCTACTGTGTTACAGTAAGCTACTGTGCTACAGTAAGCTACTGTGCTACAGTAAGGTACAGTAAGCTACAGTAAGCTACAGTGCTACAGTAAGCTACTGTGTTACAGTAAGCTACTGTGCTACAGTAAGCTACTGTGCTACAGTAAGGTACAGTAAGCTACAGTAAGCTAAACTGCTACAGTAAGCTATAGTGCTACAATAAGCTACAGTGCTACAGTAAGATACAGTGCTACAGTAAGATACAGTGCTACAGTAAGCTACAGTACTACAGTAAGCTACAGTGCTACAGTAAGCTACAATGCTACAGTAAGCTACAGTGCTACAGTACTACAGTAAGCTACAGTGCTACAGTAAGCTACAGTGTTACAGTAAGCTACAATGCTACAGTAAGCTACAGTGCTACAGTAAGCTACTGTGCTACAGTGCGCTACTGTGCTAAAGTAAGCTACAGTAAGCTACTGTGCTACAGTAAGCTACTGTGCTACAGTAAGCTACTGTGCTACAGTAAGCTACAGTGCTACAGTAAGCTACAGTGCTACAGTAAGCTACTGTGCTAAAGTAAGATACAGTAAGCTACTGTGCTACAGTAAGCTACTGTACTACAGTAAGCTACTGTGCTACAGTAAGCTACAGTGCTACAGTGCACCATGCCTCTCTTCCGAGACACACACACACTCTTCCCCACAAACAAAGTCAGGCCTATCAAATATTACAACATAAAAATTAATACCAATAATGTTGGTAAATTACAAGATATTGAGTGGACTGTATGATGGTTTGTGACTTGAAAAGAAAGGGATGGGGGGGATATCTATTGTTTACCTGGAGAGAGTTCCGGGGGACAACGCCCCCGCGGCCCGGTCTGTGACCAGGCCTAATGGTGAATCAGAGCCTGATCAACCAGGCTGTTACTGCTGGCCTCACGCAGTCCGACGATGGGCAACGCAAAACTACTGTAAATTATGGGTTCATTATGGGAGAATTGCAACACTGTGTGAACCACTGGTGTGAACCACTGGTGTCAACACTGTGTGACCCACTGGTGTGAACCACTGGTGTCAACACTGTGTGACCCACTGGTTTCAACACGGTGTGAACCACTGGTTCACACCAGTGGTGCAATGCTTTTTAAACAAAATTCGGAAGAATCCTACGTATTTGAAGATTTAAATAACGTGTCCTCTGTTTTTTCCGTCCTTGTTGCCAAATTGTAAGGGAACGTGTCAGCAATTTCTAAATTACGGATTGAGTCCGATATACACCAACTGAACTTCGATGACGCCTGATTATTAGCTGAATTTTACACGACAATCAGTGTTCACAAATTATAAATAGCGTCTTCCTCTCCGCGTCACTCTGCGGCTGTTCTAAACCCCCCTACACTTTAAATTTCTCGAAGGGTACAAATAGCTTCACATTTTAACACGCAATTATTATATTATTCATTTATATGTTCTACCTTTAGGAAAATTATCTAAAAAAAAATCCACAAAGTGTTTCATGGGTTTAGGCTGTGAAGGCACAAATTATGTTGGATTCTCTACAGTAACTGGAAAATGCATCTTCTGGTCGGCTTTAAACTTTTAGTGTTGATGTGTTGTCCTCAAAGGAAATAATCTCTTAATGTTAGTTTGTGTAAGTTATCATGTGACAATTTTATTTATCAAATTGGTTCCGTGAAATAATTGGAGAATATTTCTTCTGATCAGAAATAAGTCACAGTGTTTGACTTTATTTGGCTATCTAAGGTTAAATAAACTTAATGTTCTTTTATGTATCTATAATATTTATGTGCCCTCAAAACCATTGTTAAAAATTTTATTTTATGTACAATTAGCTTACATAAAGCTTGCCGAGCTTACGTAAAAGGTGGCTAATCTTAGCTATACATTCCCTAACCAGCGACCGTACTGGTTGGACGTTCGCGCCCTACCTCCAGGTGGCGACTTGGCAAAACTTTATTTTCACCAACATGGCGGCGTCTGGCAGAAGAAGGATCAACACTGTCTTGACATAGTGAAAGGATCGATACAATCGGCCACGGCGGCTACTGTCCTTCCAACGATTTTGAGAGATGTTTATAAGATCGATACTATGGATCTCTATGGTGTGGCTCTGAATGGAGTGAATAGAGTTTTTGTTAAGTTGCTGACAGCCCAGGTGTATGAGCAGTTAGTTGATAAGTACCAGGATCAAGTCTACACTGTCAACGCTACTCTGGAGGTGAAGCTGAAGGATGTGTCACGTACATATACCTGGGTACGGATGAGGAATGTCCTGTTTGAGGTGGACCAGGTGGACATAGCCTGGGTCTTCAAAGAGTATGGCATTGTTCATGTAGCGAATGTAGGAAAGTGGAATGAGGGGCCCCTTGAGGGTCTCATGGAGGGCTCATATTCGTTGAAGATGTCGCTACAAAGACCCATACCCTCATATGTAGTCATGCCCAAGTTCCAGACCCAGGTATATGACATATATGGGTCAAAGACGAACGTGCCGCATGTGTGGGGCTTATGAGCATGTGGCAGCCAATTGCATGAGGAGAGGTGCTCAGTGATCTGACAAGGGACCGAGTGGGTCTCGTATGATGGAGATAAGAAAAGAGAAGACGAGCAATGAACAGGAAAAACAACTGAGGAAGTGGAGTGAAATTGTTGAGGGCATGGAGGAGACGTGTCATACTTTACCAATGGTGTCTCAGGAGGAAGGGCAAGGAACGGTTGCAGACATGATGAGGGATTTGGAAGGCTGCCCGGTTTTACCTTTGAGTTGAGTCTGGCAGATGGTAATGTCTTGTTAGAGGGCACAGAGGGTGATGTTGAACTGGGGAGTGTCGGCCCAGAAGTAAAAGCATTGGTGTGTGAGGAAGTGAGCGTGGAGATGCATGTGAGTGAATGTGGCGATGGAATGGATGTGGTGGGAGAAACCCACAAGAGATCAGGTACATTATCTGATAGTGATGACATTTTGACTCCAGCGCAGATAATATGCAAGAAGTCCTTGGTGGAAGTGGCAAGGAATGTAAAGGGTGGGTTACAGGAAAAGGAAGGTGCCAGGGGAGGGAAATGTGTAAGCAAGGGAGGAGGCATGGGGAAAAATGCAAAGCTGCTTCCACCAAGGTCAAAAGGTAAACCCTCACACTTGTTTTCTAGTGCTTAACTATAAATGTAAATGGTATGAGGGCAGACGTTAAGAGAAAATGGGTGGAGGTGACATTGAGACGTTTTGGAGTGCAAGTGGGGTTTATTCAGGAGCATAACTATAGGTATGGAAGAGACTTACGTGATGACAGGGTCATCAGGTAGATTAAAGGGGGGGGGTTGCTGTAGTAATAAAGGTGTCAAGCCCTTTTAAATTATTAGCATGGGAGGAGTGTGAGGGGGGGGTCGAATAGTGAGAGTGGAAGGAGAATGGGGAGGGTGAGGGTATGTTTTGTAAGGATATACATGCCGGCTGAGTATTCCAGAAAGGTGAAACATGAATTTGTGAATGATTACATGGTGTATGCCTTGGGAGGGATGCCAGGGGTAGCGATAGTAAGTGGTGATTTTAATTGTGTGATCCGGAAATGGGATGTAGAACTTAGGGGGGGGTAGGACACGAGTTAGGTGTATTAAGTGATTTATTGGGTAGTGCGGGTATGAGTGATAGGGTAGGGGGAGAGGGGCTGGTTGAGCACACTTTTGTCTGTAAGGGATATGCGGCCAGATTAGATAGGATTTATGTGTTGGGGCAGGTGGGGACAGGGAGAGTTCAAATGATAGATTTAGGGTTTTCAGATCATAGGGGTGTATTAGTTGATGTGAATTGGGACGGGGCGGTACGTTGGTACAGGGGTTACTGGAAATTAAATGTCAAGTTGGGGGTTGGGGTGGAAAGGAAGTCGTGTTTTGGGACATGGTGGAAAGGGTTGTGGGAGCAGGGAAAGAGGGAGGAATGTTTTGTGGCGTGGTGGGAAACCAAGGTGAAAGTGGGAATACCGGAGTATTTTCAAAGGTTAGGTAGAGAGGATGCGTGTTGGAAGTATGGTTTACAAAAGTATATTGAGGGGTTACTGAATAATTGTTATGAGCGGGGGAGGGGTTTTAGGGAGATGGATGAGATTAAGGAATTGAAGGAAAGGTTGAGGGATTTACAGAATGAAAGATTTGATGCATATCGATTGAAGGCTGAAATGGATGATGTTTTATGGGGTGATAGACCTTTGAAGTATGTTTTGGGTAATTGTAGGAAAAGGAGGGATGGAGTGACTGTGAATTGTATTGAAGTGGAGGAGGATTTGGAGAGTTATGTAAAAGGGCAAAGACTAAGAACAACTGAGGTGATGGGTGTATATGTGGATAAATGGTTTGAGAGATATTTGCAGCAGATGTGAGTAGTGGGAAGGGGTATAATTGGTAAGATGGGGGAGAAGGAGAGTGCATAGAGGGACAGATTAGCGAGGAGGTGTGGGAGGCAGTGAATGGTTTGAGCAGGGGAAAGGCTCCAGGCATAGATGGAATAGTGAATGACTTTTACAGAGAGCATTGGGACGTTTTGAGGGAATGTATGGTTTACCTTCTGAATAGAATGAAGGACGAGGGATGCATGGGGCATGAACAGGGACTGGGGGTGGTGGTGTTGGTCAAGAAAGGGAAGAGAGAAGAAACAATGAGTAACTATAGACCATTAGCGATGATGAATGCGGATTATAAGATTTTTGCGAAGGTATTGGAGAATAGGTTAAAACAAGTGTTAGGAGGTGTGATTGCAGAAGGGCAGTGTGGGATACCTGGCAGAAGTATAATAAGGGGGCATGAAAGAATAAAAGATTATATAGCCGGCAGCGTAGAGGTTGGGGTACTGATGATAGATTGGAGAGGGGTGCATGACAGTGTTGAGAGGGATGTGTTGTATGAGATTATGAGAAAACAGGGGTTTGGTGAGGAAGTGGTAAAATTGGGTTGAAACTGTGTATAAGGGAGCATGTGTACGTGTGCAGGTGAATGGTCGTGTGGGAGGGAGGTACAAATGGGTAGGGGTCTGAGGCAGGGATGTCCCCTATCTCAGATCTTGTTTCCATGTATGCAAGACCCGTTCTATAGATTGACTGAGGGGGTGAGATTGGGTGTAAGGGCCAGGAATAGTGGGGTATGTCGATGATACCACAGTGTTAGTGGGTGATGAAGAGGGTCTTGCCAATGTAGGGAGAATCATCAGGTTTTTTTGTGGGGCAACTGGTATGAGGGTAAATGGGGCCAAATCGAGATTGTTGGAGGTGAGGAAGTGGGTAGGTGGGAGATTGGGTGAGGGGTATGGGTGGACAATTGTGGATAATATTAAAATTTGTGGGATCGTGTATGTGTGTGACAGTATGATAGCTAGGAGTGAGAACTCGGGGAGGATAGTGAAACTGGCGTTAGATAGGTTAACTGGATGGAGGGCGGGGGATATTACAGTGGACCCCCGAGTAACGAGCACCCCAGAAATCGTACAATTATGTAAGTATAATATTGTAAGTGCTTTTGTAAGTGTATTTTTGGGGGTCTGAAATGGACTAACCTACTTGACATTATTTCTTAAGGGAGTAAATTCATTCGGTAATGACACTTGAGCAGGCTTCTGGAATGAATTTTGCTCATTACTCGGGGGTCCACTGTATCTTGCAACAGAGGGTGATAACGGTGAATACTATGATATATAGCAGGTTGTGGCATGTAGCGGTGATCTTCCCTCTGTTGCAGGAGGATGTGAGTAAGTTAGAGGTAAAAGTTTTTAGGTACATCTGGGCATATGGTAAATATTTTCTTAGGAAGGAAGTAGTTAGGAATAGGGTGGGGTTGGGAGGTTTAGGACTTATATGGCTAGAGCATAGATTGTTGTGCATGTATGTTAAACAATGTGTAGTGCGCATGGGAGGGGTGGATGGAAAAAAAGTGGGCGAAGTGGTAAGTGAGGTGAGTAAATGGTGGGGGGTAAAATGTTGGGGCAGTGTTGGGATCTAATGCGGAATTTGATGGTAATAAGGCATCCACACAAACTATCTGCAAGCGCTTTGGAGAAGATTGGGTGGGAAAGGTCTGCAATAGAGGGTGTGGCAGAATATCCTATGTATGATTGGGGTAATATATGGAGGGGACTCAAAGGGATGCAGTTACGATCAAGGGACAGGGAATTTATATATAGATTTTTACATGGTGCGGTGGCATCGAGGGCTTTATTATATAACATGGGTATAGTGAAGGAAGGGGGTTGCGAAAAATGTGGGATGCAGGAAATGGCACTGCATGCCGTATATTTTTGTGCAGGTATAGGTACTGTGAGGGAGTGGATGGGACATGTATTGATAAAATTGGGGGGTGTATCAGAATTGAGGGCGATAAGTTTGGATATAAGTGGTATGCAATTACCAGGTGCGGAGGGGCTTAATGTACTTAATGGTAGATTTAGTGTGCGTATCATGGAGGTTAAAGGAAGCTGGGGTTGGGGAACGCATTAGAGCTGTCACAAGTAGTATGTACCATATGAAATGTAGGAATAGGGAGGTGTACGGGGAAAGTTGGGGGATGGCTTTCTCAGATGAGTACAAAAACATGACCCTAAGTGACTTAATAAGGACGTAGGCAAGTAATATTAAGGGGGCTTGATACTGAGAGAAAGTATTGTGGTAGGTAGGTGAAAGGGGGGTATGTGAAGTTATGGGAGAGTTAGGTGGATAGGATTAAAAGGAGGGCAAGTGAGTGAGTGAATGAGAAGGAGGTTTGGTGAAAAAGACGGTTAATGACATTGTGTGTTTTTGGGGAGATGGGTGACGGAGGTGGGGGTATAGTGAATGAGTGGGGGGTAATATGACAGACTGAAGGAGACGGGTCATTGGGGGATATTACAGTAAGGGGACTTATGAGGGTTTATCTTGCATGGCACAGATGGCATGTAAGGAACGAGGTATGAATGAGGTAAGGATAAATTTTGCAATTTCAGTGTGTGTATATTTCGGTTGGTATGTTTATCAGCAATTGTTAGTAATTATATATATTGTATTTTATGATGCCATGTACCTGGCATGATAAAGATGGACAAGGAAGCAAGTATTGTTAATTATTATAATATACATAGTTTGTGAAAATATATGTGTTGTGAGTATGTATTAAATAAGTGTGTACGTAGGTAGGTAGGTATTGCGACAGTCCTAGATGTATTAAAAAGGGAGGCTTTGGTGTCATCATAATGTTTCTGGGAAGTATGTTTTGTGTTCGGGTTACATATTTAAAAAGTAACTCACGGGCCTGATGCAGAGACATCAGTGGTGTAATTTAAAAGGGCCTGAAATGGCGCAAAACGCTGTGTATTAGGTGGGTCATACAAGTGGTGATTTTTTGTAAGGATAGACCTTTGTGGGGATAGCATGGTCTAGGGAGGAGAAGTACTACAAAAGAATATAAAGTACAATGACTATTAGTATAATATATTTACAATACTTTAGTGTATTCAGCAATTAACTATTATATATAATTAAATGGATAGAGAAAGTAATGGAATTGCGTTTGCTAGTTGCTGAGGTTTCATATATTGATCAATATGTATTGTTATCTTGTTCAAGTGATAATATGTCGGTTGAATGTAGAACTATCCAAGTTATATATGTATATGCTTTTTAAAGGAAATATAAAAAATAAAATATATAGGAATAATCCGTATGTAGCTAGTGTCTATTCTTTTCTCATGTGTATGGACCTTCCAAGGAAGGTCATATGATAGTTTAATATTGTACGTTGTCAATCCTTAACATAAAAGTTTTATGTACAATTTTTTTGGGGGTAATTAATTGTATGTATTATGTGATGTTTGAAGTCTATTGCAACATGAAGGTTTTTATTTATATCGTATGTTTATCGTTTATTATTGTATGCCACGTGTGTGGTGGCATCGCAGGTGCGATAAGATAAGATTTTCTTCTGATTTTTAACCCCGGAGGGTTAGCCACCCAGGATAATCCAAGAAAGTCAGTGTGTCATCGAGGACTGTCTGTCTTATTTCCATTGGGGTCCTTAATTTTGTCCCCCAGGATGCGACCCACACCAGTCGACTAACAACCTAGGTACCTATTTGCTGCTAGGTGAACAGGACAACAGGTGTAAGGAAACACGTCGAAATGTTTCCACCCGCCGGGAATCGAACCCAGGCCCTCCATGTGAGAAGCGAGAGCTTTAGCCACCAGGCCACCGGGCCATGAAGTCTCAATACCTATTAATATGCTGAAGCAATCTGTATTATCTTTTGTTGTACGTTTATATATCATATGGACGTTGTTTTCATTATCGTAGGTCGGGTTAAGGGATAGATGTTCAGATTTAGCGTATGCAGTATTGGCGGTATTTGTCTGTCGCATCATCTCAGGTAACAGTGTTATGTTACTGTTGTTAATTTTTGTTCCTTTTTCATGTTTGTTTGATGTTATATTTTTTTTCTTTTCATGGCATAGCACTGTCTTGTGTTATGAATTTGTATGTATATGTTTCTTTTAAATAATAAAAAAAAATCTTAGCTATAGAAAAATCTGAATTGGTTTTGGCCTGTGTAAGTCCAGTTTCCTTTTTTGGAAGAAATTGGAAAAATTGAAATACAGTGGACCCTCGGAAATCGAACACTCCCAACCGTTCCTTTATGTAAGTTTATTATTGTAAGTGCTTTTATAGGTATATTTTTGGGGGTCTGAAATGGACTAATCTAATTTACATCATTCCTTATGGGAATAAATTCGTTTGATAACAGCACTTGAACAGCATTCTGGAATGAAGAATGTTCGATTTCCGGGGGTCCACTGTACTGTTTTTTATCCGATAATTTCAGTGTCGTATTTATTTAGTTTCAACCATTCCAAGCTGACAACTTGATAATGCAACTTCTGAGCGGTTTCAAGCTTAATGTGCTGGTGTATTTAAGAAAACTGGTTTCTTTGAAATTAGATTTGGGCTGTGTATGTCCTAATTTGTCATTTTTATTAAAGAAATTTAGATACTACATAGTTTCCATATGATGACTTATGAATGCCTCTTCTGATTCCCTTCAAACCTTCAATATTAAACTGCCTTACAAACTTATGCCGCATTCTGCATTATTTTTGGGATCGCTCAGAGACCGAAATGCATCTAATTGATCATATTTTTCCCAGTACTACTTAGAGCTATTTCAGTGGCACACTAGGCTAGTTCCCCAGATGTAAATACACGGAGCGAAGCAGTTTTGGTTTGAAACGCTCAGTGAACCTGCTCATTGAACCTGATCACTGAACCTGATTACTGAACCTGGTCATTGACGTTGCTGAGTGAATCCTTGGATCAAAAGAATATAATACCAACAAGTTGATGAATAATACACATTTGTAACACCTGGGTATGTCGGTATCCAAGTGTTGCATAGGTGTCTTATACTCACCGCCAAGAAACGCCGCTCATCAACAAACACACTCACGCTGTTCGAAGCTTCACCCATTCTTATTAGCAAGAATATATGCTTCGAGAGGTATGAATCTCTCAGTGGATGTGCACACAGTGGCATGCATCTACTTCTATTATGTACACCAAACGGTGTGTATTTCTTAGTGTATATACATCATGTTGAATGTACCTCTCAGTAGGTATATACACCGAGAGGAATGAAAAATAGCATGGTGATACCGACAAGACGTAGAAAAAAACACTTATGTACAGCCTAGGACATTAGAGGAAACGTTTCTTAGTTATCTCTGTATTAGGACTGAAGAAACCACTAGTGGCGAAACGTTTCTTCTAATAAATGTCCTGATTTGAACATAAGTGTCTCTTTTCCAGAGGAATGTATCTGTAAACGAAATTTTGTTCTGTAAATAGTTGGGTTGCTAAGTTTAAAACTTTAAGGTTGCATATAACCTTTATCTCGCCAGAAAAGAATATTTTAATCCCTGATATAAGCTTACAGTAAACTCCGAGTATATATTCACAGACACACATTTCTTAGTGTATATAACACTACCAGACTTCATAATTGACACTGCAGTCACACACACCATGAACACTCAACAAGGCCTCGAAATGGCTGACGGCTCAAAGATCATTCACTGAGAATGTTGAATCAAGGCTGAGCCATTTGTTTGGTGTGTACTGCTCGTAGAAGTTGAGGACACAAGGAAAATACACTGAGAGGCGTATTTCTCTCAGCGTATATATATACTCATTAAGTATTTTTGTCCTGTGGTGTAACCTTAATGACGTTAATTCAGTAGATACGATTTAAACCTCATTACCACCCAACCAACATGGTGTCTTTGATGATGGTTTGTGTGTGAAGAAAATTATATCAATTTTAAGTGCAGCTTAACCATGTTGAAAGTGACATGAATCTCGTGTTCTATAGTGAACGATCAATTATATACTCGAGATTATGCTAATAATTCAAAGACTGAGAAGAGGTAAGTTGTATAGTATTAGCTAATGAAGGGAAAGGTTTGATGGGTGAAGAAATGCAGAGTGTCGCCTTAAGTGAAGGTGCTTTAGTGACGGTGAGGAGGCTCTTGATCCAAGGAGCTGGGATTATCCTCTTGGGTCGAACCTGAATGCTTCTTGTTCCCCATAAGCTATATGACCCGTTCCGGTTTAGCGTTTTTGACAGTAACAATTTTATTACATAAACTTTGATTATACTTGGTTTAGCACACCTCACCGGACTTACTAACTCTACCTGTGTTATATTCTTCAGCCTCGCTGGTCTCTGATCAAGCATATTAAACCTTTAACGCACCCTACCCTGCAACACTGTATGACTCGTGGGTTTAGTGCTTAGTTATCCTATAATAGTAGTATACTGTTACGAGGAAAGTGGTCCCCACCAGTGTCGCCGGCAGGTCCTGAAGAAGTGACACCCCAACTTCATCCTTCAGAAGTGAGCATTGTGTCAAACCTTCCTTACGCAAAACAGTTGAATTTATAGGACGGTCTGTCCACCTTACTCAGTTCATATTGAACCCCATATTAAAGCCGCTCACAAAAGTCAACTAACACCTAAGTATCTTGTTTACTGCTACGTAAACATTGTCATGGGAGAGCGCTAAAACCGTAAAGATTGTGCAGCGCCTGTGGAGGGGGGGGGGAGGGATGGAAGGCATTTAGGCTTAATTCAGGGAACTGGAGCAAAGATCCAGTTCCCTAGATCAAGAGCCCCTCACCAGTATGGAGGAACCTCCCTTGAGTGGTGTTACGTGGACAAGGGCAGCAGATGTATCGCCTAACCTGGTATTTTGTCTTGTAAACAGAGTAATACTTGTCATCAAGAAGCTGGTCTTGTCTTCAACGTTCTTTGCGATGAACATAAATTTTCTAAAATCTATTTCACACATTTACACTTTGCTGAAAGTTTCTATTTCAAATTGAGATAAAATAATAACAACGTCTCCCTGTAAGGGAGGGAGGGGGGGGGGGACGTGTCTTGATGCTGGTGAGGGGCTCTTGATTCAAAGAACTGGTCCTACCTGTCCCTTAACTCAATATAATTACCTCCTCTTCTCCATCAGCTTGAGAATGTTCTTATAAATATAATTATAGCAATGATTAAAACAACTGACACCTCTCTCTGTACCTTTGTAGGCACTGCAAGTGTTGATTCACTGCTCATCGAGTGACAGTCTTGTACCAACTAAAGGTAAGTCGGTTCTTTCTTCAACGTTGCTTTTGGTACCTTTTATACAGCACTGGTTCGTGCATGTTGCTGAGTACAACTTCTTTATCTCGTTACAGAGAAAGAATGGAAAGCCTTCTTGCTAGTGGTCATGTAAATGAGTTGTTTAATAAGCTGAGGGGGAAAGGGGAGGGAGAAGTTTAGGGGCAAATTAAAATTGGAAACCAAAGTCTCGTTTCAGTGAAATATAAATTATTCTAATCTATTTTATTACAAAAGCAAAATATTTATTTTTATTTTTTTCACATTAAATTCTGATAAAAAAATGAAGTTAAAGTTCAAATATTTCTTATGCTTCATCATTAGAATATATGTGGGTAATACTGAGTTTAGATCCTGGTTTTTTAGTTTATCTGGAGATAGTTCAACGGGTCAACGCCCCCGTGGCCCGGTCTGTGACCAGGCCACATGGTGGATCAGGGTCTGATCAACCAGGCTGTTACTGCTAGCCGCACAGAGTCCAACGTACGAACCACAGCCTGGCTGGTCAGGTACCGACTTTAGGTGCCTGTCCAGTGACTGCTTGGAGACAGCCAGGGGTCTATTGGTAATCCCCCTTATGTAAGCTGGGAGGCAGTTGAACAGTCTTGGGCCCCAGACACTAATTGTGTTGTCTCTCAACGTGCTAGTGGCACCCTTTGTTTTCATTGGGGGGATGTTGCATCGTCTGCTGAGTCTTTTGCTTTCATAGGGAGTGATTTTCGTGTGCAAGTTAGGTACTACATTATTATTATAATCAAAAGAAGTGCTAAACCACAAGGGTTATACAGCGCGGCACAAGTTTGGTACTAATCCCTCTTACGTTTTTCCAAGTGTATATAATCTTGTATCTCTCCCACCTGCGTTATAGGGAGTACAGGTTGAGGAACTTCAAGCGTTCCCAGTAATTGAGATGGTTTATCGCAGTTATGTGTGGCGTGAAGGTTCTCTGTACATTTTCTAGGTCAGCAATTTCACCTGCCTTGAAAGGTGCTGTTAGTGTGCAGCAATATTCCAGCCTAGATAGAACAAGCGACCTGAAGAATGTCATCATGGGCTTGGCGTCCATGGTTTTGAAGGTTCTCATTATCCAACCTGTCATTTTTCGAGCAGATGCGATTGCTACAGTGTTATGATCCTTGAAGTTGAGATCCTCTGACATGATCACTCCCAGGTCTTTGACATTAGTTTTTTGCTCTATTGTGTGGTTGAAATTTGTTTTATACTCCGATGAAATTTTAATTTCCTCACGCTTTTCATATCGGAGTAATTGAAATTTCTCATCATTGAACTTCATATTGTTTTCTGCAGCCCATTTAAAGATTTGGTTGATGTCTGCTTGGAGACTTGCAGTGTCTTCAATGGTGGACAGTCATGCAGATTCGGGTGTCATCTGCAAAGGAAGACACGGCACTGTGGCTTATATCCCTGTCTGTCAGATATGAGGATGAGGAACAGGATGGGAGCGAGTACTGTGCCTTGTGGAACAGAGCTTTTCACCGTAGCCGCCTCAGACTTTACTCTGTTCACTATTATTATTTGTGTTCTATTTGTTTTAGGAAATTATAGATCCATCTACCAACTTTTCCTGTTATTCCTTTATCATGCATTTTGTGTGCTATTACACCATGGTCACATTTGTCAAAGACTTTTGCAAAGTCTGTGTATATAACATCTGCATTCTGTTTGTCTTCTAGAGCTTCCAGGACCTTGTCGTAGTGGTCCAGTAGTTGGGACAGACAGGAGCGACCTGCTCTAAACCCATGCTGCCCTGGGTTGTGCAATTGATGCGTATCTAGATGAGTGGCGATCTTGCTTCTTAGAACCCTTTCAAAGATTTTTATATGGGACGTTAGCGCTATTGGTCTGTAGTTCTTTGCTATTGCTTTACTGCCCCCTTTGTGGAGTGGGGCTATGTCTGTTGTTTTTAGTAACTGCAGGACGACCCCAGTGTCCATGCTCCCTCTCCATAGGATGTTAAAAGCACGTGATAGGGGCTTCTTCCAGTTCTTGATGAACACGGAGTTCCATGAGTCAGGGTCTGGGGCGGAGTGCATGGGCATGTCATTTATCGCGTTTTCGAAGTCATTTGGCGTCATGATAATGTCAGATAGGTTTGCGTCTACCAAGTTCTGTGGCACTCATAAAAAAATCATTTAGGTCTTCGTATGTAAATTCTCCAATGTTGTTATTACATTAATGAGGAAAGCGCTAAACCTCAATGGGATCATTCAGCGCTTGGGGGAATGGGAGACAATGAGGTTCGATCCAAGAAAATAATATAGTAAAGTCAAGCGCTCGACCCAGAAGGGTCATTCAGTGACTTTATTCCCATAGTAAGGCAGTCAAGACTACCTGCAGCCTTGAAAACAAGTTAGTTTAACATCTTTATTATGCACCCCAGACCCATCCTGTGGACGGTAGTCAAAGGATCAGAGGCACATAATGGGTCCAGAGACGACTGCAAAGTTTTGATAGCTGGACAAGTTACTTGTTTATATCCTGACACAATCGTAATGAGTTATTTGTACAGATGCGCTCACACACACACACCTTTATCAAGGTATGATAAAGCTCATGGAGCAGGGAGAGCAGAGACCCAGTAGCGGACAGCGAAGAGGCGGGGCCAGGAGCTGAGTCTCGACCCCTGCAACCACAATTAGGTGAGTACATAGCTTTAAGAAGATGTATGATAAAGCTCATGGAGCGGGAAGTGACCAAGTAGCGGCCAGTGAAGAGGCGGGGCCAGGAGTTGTGACTCAACCCCTGCAACCACAACTAGGCGAGTACACACACACGTAAATCCCAACTCCAACGGTAATGCTTAAGTGGACGATAGGGCGGGTGTGTAGGTCTTGGTGTTTCAACAACTGTGTGAAGGTGAAATGAAGAGACAAAAGTCACCTCCCAGAGGAAATTAAGTAATATCTTTATTTACTACAAGTACATGTACATGGTATACAGGCCTAGTTGACATCAGTGACATGTACTACTATATAGAATGCCGCTTGTTATGCTGAGCATTTCGGGCAAATTAGGTCATTGTCCCGGGATGCGACCCACACCAGTCGACTAACACCCAGGTACCTATTTTACTGATGGGTGAACATCGCCCAATGTTTCTACCCTGGCTGGGAATCGGACCCAGACCCTCGTGTGAAGCGAGAGCTTTAGCCACCAGGCCACCAGAGCCAAGAGAAAAGTAACCCTTAAGAATAAAGAGAAAAACGGCAGACGACGAGACATGAAAATTAATATAATTCCATCACTAGATGACGCTACATACAGTCCTCCCCCACCCCCCAAAGAAAAATGAATACCTAACACGTGTACAATAGTCACATGACTCAAATACATGTTATCACGCGCTGAGTGTCCGTGGTTCAATCCCCGGCCTGATGGAAACGAGCATGTTTTCGTATACCTGTTGTCCCTGTTCACGTAGCAGTAAGTAGGTACCTGGGTGTTAGTTGACTGTTGTGGGTGGCATCCTGGGGGACCAGATTGAAGGTCCCCAGTGGAAAGACAAACAGTCCTGGATGACGTACTGACTTTCTTGGGTTATCCTGGGTAGCTAACCCTCCGGGTTAAAAATCCGATCATAATAATAATAATAATAATAATTTTTTATTTGGACATAATACAAAGAATTACATTTGGTTATTGAGATTACATGAGGTGTACATGCCAAAAGCCCCTAGTATGCAGGGCATTTTGGGCAGACTTAAAATTAACTTAAAACTAAATTGTAAGAATTATTGTAGATAGTATACAATGAGTAAAGGTGAGTATTTAAGCTATGAAATTTGAACATAGTTTTGTACTTTTGTCTTCATTATAAAATTAATTAAATTAGATTAAACAAATTAAAGCAATAATAATAAGATAATAAAAAGTTATGGTTGATAATTTATAAAATAAG
Source organism: Cherax destructor (assembly GCA_009830355.1). Lineage (NCBI taxonomy): Eukaryota > Metazoa > Arthropoda > Malacostraca > Decapoda > Parastacidae > Cherax > Cherax destructor. The sequence goes on from WNWK01001947.1 coordinate 220,719, forward strand.
TAAAGTTGCATATCTAAGTTTTAAAGTTTGAATATAAGTTGAACATATCAATTAATTGTAGCAATTTATTGCAGCAATGCAACTAATTGAGTGAGAACAATTTAAAACAATTGCATTGCAGTTAGTTTACGTGGTCATTATAATGTAAGTGTTGTGGGAATAATTAGCTAAGTAAGTATTACTCAAAATAGGTTTTACATTCATTCGTTCATTCATACAATACATTGACTTTAAAGTCAGGTTTTACGTTAAGTGATTATTCTACTTTGCTGGGAATGGTTGATATGGAGCAATTAGCTTTGGGTGAGAAGGTGGTTTTTTAGCATCGCTTTGAATTGGGGTACAGGTAGGTTTCTTTGGCAATGACAGGTAATGAATTCCAAATTTTCGTGCCTTTTATGTGCATTGAGTTTTTACATAGTGTTAGGTGGACACGGGGAACATCGAGGAGTGATCTGTGTCTAGTGTTATGGTCATGTGTCCTGTTAAAATTAGTAAGGAGAAGTTTGAGTGGTGGGTTAATATCTGCATAGTGTTCTATGTATGTAATAGGCACAGTAAAAAGTATGGATGTCTTGTATGGTGAGTAAGTTTAGGTTTTTGAATATTGTTGGAGTATGTTGCCTGGAGTGGGAATTTGTTATCATTATAACTGCTGCCTTTTGTTGTGTTATTAGTGGTCTGAGATGAGTTATTGATGTAGAGCGCCATGCGCAGATTCCATAGGTGAGGTATGGGTAAAAGAGTGAGTGATATAGGGTAAGGAGAGCTGGTTGTGGAACATAGTACCGTATCTTGGATAGTATTCCCACGGTCTTTGAGACTTTCTTGGAGATTTGTTGTATGTGTGTCTGAAATTTGAGGCCACTGTCAAGATGTATTCCTAAGAATTTTCCCTCTGTGAGTTTTGCGATAGGGGACCCGTTTATCATTATGTTAAGTGGTGCGTTTGCAGCTCTGTTCCCAAACTGGATAAAATAGGTTTTATCAATATTGAGAGTAAGTTTGTTGGTCATCATCCAGGTAGATATTTTCTGCAATTCAGTATTTGCAGTGTTGGCTAGTATGTCTGGGCTTGGGTGAGAGATAACGTATGTAGTGTCATCTGCAAAAGTATGGGTTTGAGTAGTTGAGATGCATTTGGTAGGTCGTTAATGTAAATGAGAAAGAGTAGTGGGCCAAGAACACTTCCCTGTGGGACACCTACGGTAATAGTTTGCGCGGTGGAGCTAGCTCCATTTGTGTACACATATTGGTTTCTGTTGCTAAGGTATGAGTTTAGGTAGTTTAAGGAGTGTCCTCTTATACCATAGTGCGATAATTTTAAGTGTAACAGATCATGGTCAACTGTATCAAAAGCTTTACGTAAATCAATGAAGATTCCCACTGGGATTTCTTTTTTCTCAAGGGCGGTGTAAATTATTTCTAACATGTGTATAATGGCATCATTTGTATTTTTATTAGGCCTGAATCCAAATTGACAGTGGTTGAGTACGTTGTTGGAGGTGAGGTAGGAATATATTTGTCTATGAATTAATTTTTCAAAGATTTTGGAGAGAAGGGGTAAGTTAGATATCGGCCTGTAGTTATTCAGGACTGCTTGATCTCCTCCCTTATGTATTGGGGTGACCCTCGCTATTTTGAGTATTGATGGGAAGGTAGAGGATTCAATGGATTTGTTAAAAAGTGTTGCAATAATTGGTGAGATAACTTGAGAGGCTTTTTTGTATATATAAGGTGGTAAGTTATTTAGGTCACCTGCTTTGTTTTTTAATGTGTTGATTATAAGTGAAACTTCTATTGGGTTGGTTGGGGCTAGGAATAGTGTGTTCGGATAGGTGCCAGTGAGATAGTCGTTAGGTGGAATATTAGAACTTGGGATTTTGCTTGCCAGCTTATTACCTATGGTGGAGAAGAAATCATTGAGTTTGTTTGCTGTTTCAATAGGTGGGAGTAGGGGTTCATCTGGTTTTGTTAGTTTGATTGTTCTGTTTGTGGATATCTTTTTTGTTCCTAGAATTTCAGATAGGGTTTTCCAGGTCTTTTTTATATCACCTTTTAAGTTATGTAATCTGTTCTCATATCTTTAGCCTTAGGGTTTAGTTACATTATGTATTGTAAAAACATTGGGCGTGTTTCGTTACACCAGTTGTTTATGGTCCCCATCAGTAAAATGTGTACCTGGGTGTTAGTGGACTGGTGTGGGTCGCATCCTGGGACAAAACTGACCTAATTTGCCCGAAATGCTCTGCATATATAGTAGTATGTCATTGATGTCAGCTAGGCCTGTATACCTTGTACATGTACTTGTAGAAACAGATATTATTATTATTATTATTATTAAAAAATAGCTTTTCTCACTTGCGCAAAACAAAACCAGCTTAGTTGCACACCCAAGTTAATATTGGGTGCTCGTGGCTCACTTGATACCGACCTAAGCGCACACATTGAAGGACCGGGATTCGATCCCCGACGACTGGAAACGCTGGGCATGTTTCCTTATCCCTGCTGCTTCCCATGTTTACCTAGTAGTAACAAGATAGCTAGGTTATTTTCTAGTTGTCAAAGGCACTTGTCGATGGACACGTGTCCTGTCAGGGGTAGGGGAAAGTGAGTTAAGGAATAGTTATTTTGTATTTTTATCAATAACAGAAATGCAGTTCAGTTTCATTTATAATTTGCATGAAACATCATTAAATGAGAGAGAAACAAAATTTTAGCCTTGTGGCTAAAGCTTCACACGGCGAGTGTCTGGGTTCGATTCCCAGCCAGGGTAGAATTATTGGGCGTGTTTCTTTACACCTGTTGTCTATGTTCACCCATCAGTAAAATGGGTACCTGGGTGTTAGTGGACTGGTGTGAGTCGCATCCTGGACAAAACTGACTTAATTTGCCCGAAATACTCACCATAACAAGGGGCTTTCTATATAGTAGTATGCCAGTGATGTCAGCTAGGCCTGTATACCTTGTACTTGTAGTAAATAAAGATATTTTATTATTATTTATTAACTTAGAATTCTTATTTCTAATAGTTGTAAATATAATTTAGTTAGCCATATAAATATTCTCTACTTTTTCTTTACGAGACTAAAGAAAATGATAATTTTTAACGGGGAAATTTGTAAAATAATAATAATAATCATTAATATTATATATCTGCTCATATACACCGAGATTACTTTAATTTTTATTCTAGGGGGCGACAAAGGATACAGTAACTAACCTCTTATCTTATGATTGAGAACAGTGACTAGAAACACGTCCCATTTCCTGACAAATATGACCATAATTCTTTCAGCGTATATATAAATATATATATATATATATATATATATATATATATATATATATATATATATATATATATATATATATATATAATGTTGAGAGTTTAATTCCTATTTTAGGGAGCGACACAAGATATATACACCGAGAGGTGTATATATCTTGTATAGGTGTATATATCTCCCAACCACGACATCGATAATAAGACCAGAAACCTAAACAAGGCTTGACAGAATATAATTATGAATCAACTCCATCCAACGTCGTTGAGCTGCGTAAGTGGCTAAAGATGACAGCAAAATAGTCTGAGACAAGCAATATAAAATGTGTAGCTCACGTACAGGTGACGGCGCAGCAGAGTCCGCCTGCTCGCTGCTCTGAACATCCACATGACCTGGAGTTTACCTGGAGAGTGTTCCAGGGGTCAACGCCCCTGCGGCCCGGTCTGTGACCAGGGCAAAGCAGAAAACGATTTCTTTGTTTTTGCTAGAAATACTGTGCAACCAAAGTTGTATACGAAGAACTAGGGGATGCAGCTAATTAAATTTTTTGATAGTCTGTAAAGCACTAAAAAAGTTTGAAACAATCACAAATGTTGAGGTAGACCTGGATGCAATATGCATAATCGCGATGTGAACTGCATACAGTTCAGCTGTGTCCGGGAACACTGCTGCAAACTCGACACCTTCAGAGGATTTAGAACCATCAGTGTAAACCACAACGGCATGAGAAAGAGATCGGAAGTGGTTGAAATAAAGGGAGCGAGAAGCAACTGTAGGTGTTTGAGGTTTCGCTCACGGCAGTGTGAAAGAACAGACTCGCATTGTCAGAACCTCTCAAGGGAAGAAGAGAAAAGTTAATTAAAGGCCAGATGAACATATAAAGGGGGCAATTGAAGAGAAGCCAAGAGAGAGTGAATACGGAGAGAAAAGGGACAGTAAACAGGGGCGACGATCAAACAATGGTCTTCTAATAACAAATAAACAACAAAAAGGCACAAAACCGCGACTGGAACAATACACAAATAACCCGCACATAGGTAAGAAACATATGCAACAGTTAGGTATCTTTATTTCGAAACGTTTCACCTACACAGTAGGCTTCTTCAGTCGAGTACAGAAAAGCTGGTAGAAGCAGAAGAGATGTGAAGATGATGTAATCAGTCTATCACCCTTGAAGACGTAGTTTTGAGGTGGTCAGTCCCTTAGCCTGGAGAAGAGTATTTGTTCCATAGACTGAAACAATGTGAAGTTGAAGTGACAGTATGGAGCCTTATATATTGACTCTGTCAGATACTGCAACACAATGGTATCTTGGTAAAGAACAGAAAACACCTTGGACAACTTGTACTAGTGAGAATGACTGGATCTGAGAGGGATGTGACCTCTCAATGAGTACATTCTTGCTTCTACTAGTGACCTACATCTCACCTCCTGACAGTATACAAGGCTCCATACTGTCATTTCAACTTCACGTTGTTTCAGACTATGAAACAAATACTATTCTCAAGGCTGAGGGACTGACCACCTGAAAACTACGTCTTCAAGTGTGATGGACTGATTACATCGTCTTCACATCTCTTCTGCTTCTACCAGCTTTTCCGTACTCGACTGAAGAAACTTATTGTGTAGGCGAAACAATTCGAAATAGATACCTAACATGTCGGTATTTTATACCAATATTCAACACGCACATAGGAGAGGGGAGCTTACGACAACGTTTCGGTCCGACTGGACCATTTACAAAATCACACTACTACTAACGTCCGTTACCATCTTGTATGTATACAGATCGCGAAGGACATGAGAGAGGACAAAACTATAAGGTGCTGGGAGCATTGAAAGAATTAAATCCTATGTTTTGTTTATACTTGATCTTTTGTTTTTTGTGTGTTGCTGTGATTGGGGACTTCAGAGAGTAGAGTATTATTGTTACTCTGGGCATAAAGTCGATCGTGCAAAGATGGAACATTCGCCTCTGCATATAGGCTCTCGACAGGAAAGGAATTTAAAAGTACTTAGACACAAACGTAATCCGTAATGCGGGAGAGGCCGCAGAGTATATCTGGTCGCCATAATCTAATTTCAATATAATTAGGGCAGAATTAAGCCGGAGAATTCGTAGATTTCCCCCCCCCCCCTCCCTAAGAAAGATGAACGAGGGTTTTAAGAAGATTCAGCCGGACATGGCAAGTAAAAGTAATATGGTGGATTTTAGTACCAGAAAATGAAACCCATGAGTAGTGGCCCAATAGGAAACACGATCAACAGCATTCTGGAAAGAGGCTGCTACTAGGTGGCAGTCAGTGCCTGCACAAGCTATAGCAAAGTTATCAACATAGTGATGACCAAATATTAGATGGGAGAACAGAAGCCAGATCATTAACAGTAGAAAAAGAGTGGTGCTAAGGACACAACCCTGAGGGATACCTTTAACCTGGACGTAGTCAGGGAGGGTTTCAGTTTAATATCTTTATTATGCACCCCATATGCCAAGGGAAGGTGGGAAGCATATTATTAACCTGGACACTGAAATGTCTCTCAGACAAGAAGTTTTTAGGGAAAAGTGGCAGATTGCCCAGAGGCCTAAGGAATGAGCTTAGGTCAAGATGTTATACCTCCAAGTAGTGTCATAAGCTTTTTCAGGATCGAAAAAGACTGCGATATCCAAGTGGTTACTAGCAAAGGCATTACGAACATAGGTATCTAAGCAGAGTAAGGGGTCGAAAGGGTAGCAGCCCTTACAAAAGCCAATTTGACGAGTGAAAGACTATTGCTTGTCTCTAAATACCACACTAAACGTCTATTTACTAGACGTATCAGTAATTTACAAACTGCACTTGTAAAAGGAATGGGTAGATAGTGGGAGGCATTATGGCCCGAAGTACCCGGTTTATGAAAAAGCAAAAGAACGGTAGATTTTCCACGGAAGGGGAAGAACCTCTTGTGACCAAACAAGATTAAAAAGATGCAAGAGGACTACGAGGGCTGACGGAAGTAAATGCTGAAGCATGCTAATATGAATGCCATCAGGTCCAGCTGGCGACGATCGGCAAGCAGAAAGCGTTGACTCTAGTTCAAGAAGCGTAGAAAGAACATTATTAGACTTCTCTGCTAGAAGTAAAGTCTAAAAGCAGTAATGCTCTGGCAGACTCAGAGGAAAGAAATGAGGAGCATAGATGGAGCCCCTGAGAGATACGGACAAGATGATTTCCAATTTCTGTAGCAACTTCAATAGGGTTTGCAATGCTGACACCTGCAACCCTAAGAATGGGAGCCGGGTCTGGAGAGTACCTGCGAGTAAAAGTACACCACTAAGGCACGCATTTCTGAGAATGCCTACTCGAGGTTTGAAGGATTATATTTGAAGCTGCGGTTAAAACAGAGGTCAAAAATAGTAAGGAGCCTTCTTCGTTGTCCTCAGTGGAGGACAAAGGAGCACTAAATAGGAAAATATAATCAAAGCTGGTGTAATAAAGCAGTCGCTGACAAAGTTAGTGGGTCTGTTGTAAAAAATCTTGTAGATATGGATGCAAATGATGTTTATGAACTTAAGGATCATGATAAAGTTGGTTAGAGATGTGCTCGAAATACTCAGCATGACCAGAGGCTGTGAAGCAGCTGCCCATGCAGCACGAGTATACATCAACAACATGTCTAATGAAAAAGCCTTGATCAAATTGGACTTTGCCAATGCTTTCAACTCAGTCAGAAGGGATGCTGCTCTCCAAACAGTTTCTAGACACTTCCCTTCCCTCTATCCCTACATAGAATCGTGTTATAGTGTGGCTTGTAAACTATTGTTTGGGGACCATGAAATTGACTCATGTGAGGGTGTGCAACAGGGGGACCTTCTCGCCCCCTTTCTATTCTGTCTAGTCATCAAGGAAGTCACAGAAGCGCTGTCGTGTGCAAAGTCTTGGAGAAAATCATCAGGAAAAGAATGGTGGAGCATCTAGAAAGGCACAGGATAATCAACGCCAGACAGCACGGATTCATGGAAGGCAAATCCTGTGTAACAAACCTCCTGGAGTTCTATGACAAGGTAACAGAGGTAAGACAAGAGAGTGAAGGGTGGGTTGATTGCATTTTCCTGTTATTTTCCTTAAGATAATCTCAATTTCATATTACCATTCGAGAATCTAAACACCTGTTACAATCTAATATCATCATATAATAATTTTAACAGTATAATCTCATCATATTGTAATTTGAAAACAAATTTTAACTAGAATAAAATCAATAAATTTCTCTAATATTATGTACATAGTCTTTAAGTTACTAGATTAAGCTGCCCCTAATGCCATGGCATGTCAGTGGCTCTCCTTGCACTCAGTTTACATTGTAACTACCAATATCTATGTAATCTGCAATGAAATAAAATTTACTGTTGCGAACCCATGGTGGAATTTCTTCTAGAATAAAGAATAAAGATTTTATTTCTTTGCAAAGGTTACAATGTGTAATTAAGTACAAAGAAAACCACTATCATGCCAGGGCATTTCAGGCAGACTAATCCTAGTATGTACATAATAACTACCTAAGTCTAAACAAGATAAGTGTGGTTAACTTTTTAATAAATCTTGCATATTTCGACGTTTTAGAGCGGTTTGAGTGCTTTTCTGACAAAACTCATTTTTTAGCTAAAATACTTAAATTATCAAACTTTTAAATAGAATTTCTACTGCAATTGAAATTTATGGGAAAAGTAGGCGAAATTATATGATTTTTTTTTTCAAGAAGCTTACATATAGGTATATTTTATCTAAAAATAAAGTTTTTCAGAATATCCTTGAAAATATACATACAAATATACATACAAATCTGTTAAGGGAGCTCTGTGTCTGGCGATTCTTTAACACATCCCTGAAATGACACACCACTGTGTCATTGTACAGGTTGCCAGCACGGCCTGCAACAGCATGGTTACGGTGATATTCATCCATAAAGCCTTGCACATCACTCCATTTGGCACAGATCTCCCTAATCCTTGAAGAAGGCACCTTCTTCCATCACGGTTCCACCTCCTCCTCCTCTGAACCATTGTCCTGACCTCTGGTCTCTTGTTCCAGTTGCTGTTGAAGCTCTTGCAGATCTTCAGTGGTTAGCTCTTCCTTGTGCTCCTCCACCAACTGTTCCACATCCTCACCACTCGCCTCTAACCCCATAGACTTGCCCAATTCCACAAGAGGCTCAGGCTCAGGCTCATGCTCAGGGTTCTGAGGCTCATCCCCAAAACCTTCAAAATCCCTCTCTAGGACACAGTCTGGCCACAATTTTCTCCAGGCAGAGTTCAAAGTCCTGGTAGTCACTCCCTCCCAAGCCTTACCTATAAGGTTTACACAATGCAGGATATGGAAATGGTTTTTCCAAAAGTCTCTTATGGTTATATTCATGTCTGTGGTCACATCAAAGCACTTTTGAAACATTGCTTTGGTGTAGAGTTTTTTAAAGTTTGCAATGACCTGCTGGTCCATGGGCTGGAGGAGAGGAGTGGTATTAGGGGGCAAGAACTTCACTTTGATGAATTTAAACTCCTCCACAATTTTCTATACCAAGTTTGGAGGATGACAAGGAGCATTGTCCATTATCAGGAGGCACTTAAGTGGCAAATTATTGTCCAATTCATGCGGAGGTCAGTTCCAGTTTTTTCGATCCATCTGGAGGGATGTTCGCCAGTGCTGAGGAAAGTTTGGAGGGCTTTCTATTTAGTCTATTAAACATGTTATTCATTCCTACATAAATTGTATACTAAACTTCATAGATTTTGAAGGTGGTTCCTCTAGAGCAGGGGCTCCCAGTCTTTTCTATGCCCCGCACCCCTAGGAAATGTTTGATTAATGTTGTACCACCTACAGAAATAATACTACATTTGAAGATGAAGTAAAATTTCTAATTTTTAAATCACAAGCTGAACCAAATACAATACTGTGGTTGAACAAATTGAACTTAACTGGGGGTGCAAGATGGCATTTCAAAGCCATGGCCTCCACTCCAAAGCAACAGATATTAGTGACAGGAAAAAAGACCCCCCACCCCTGTACCACCAATACGACGACATTCATCTTTGCAAATATACAGGGTCTAAAGTCAGCAATGAACAACAGAATACCTTACAGAGTCATACGCAATGTTCATGGTTTTCACAGACCTACATAAAGGATCACCTTGACAATGAAATATGGATTCCGGGTTATAAAATATACAGATGCGACAGAGTAAACAGGCAAAAGGGGGGAGGTTGGCCTGTACGTCAAAGTCGCTGATGTGCTCGGAATTACTAAATGCCTCGAATGATGTAGTTGAAGTTTTGGCAGTAAAGATCGAGAACCAAAACCTGGTCATTGTGGTTGTATACAAGCCTCCGGATGCAACTTCCCAACAATTCCAGGAACAGCTTTTGAAAATAGACCACTGTCTGGAAAATCTTCCAGCTCCTGTCCCAAACACCTTGCTCCTGGGGGATTTCAACCTAAGACACCTAAAATAGAGGAATGTAGCAAATAATGCTGTAGCAGAGATAACCCCAGGAGGCAGCTCAGATGAAAACTCTCACACATACACACACGAGCTTTTAAATATCTGCACCAAATTCACCTTAAACCAGTAAATAATAGAGCCAACAAGATTGGAGAAATACACTGGACCTCATCTTCACAAACAAAGATGATCTGATACGAAATATTACCATATCAAAAACAATATACTCAGATCACAACATAATAGAGGTTCAGACATGTATGTGTGGGGCCCCAGACCAACAAAATGTGATCAATCACAAGGGAGCCTTCACCAAATTCAACTTCAATAACAAAAACATGGTGTGACCAAGTAAACCAGGTCCTAAATGATATAAACTGGGAAGATATCCTAAGCAACACGGATCCAAACCCATGTCTAGAACAAATTAACTCTATGGCACTTGAGGTATGCTCAAGGCATATTCCTTTAAGGAAAATGAAGAGAAGATGTAAACTAGAAAGAGAAAGGCGCTCCCTATACAGGCGAAGGCAAAGAATAACAGAGCGGCTAAAAAAGGCCAATACGTATATCTGTAATACGAAGGGAGACACTGGTCGAAGAAGTAGCAAACATCGAACTAAAGCTAAAGGAATCTCTCAGGAGTCGAGAAACACAGGAAGAACTAAAAGCCATAAATTAAATTGAAAGAAACCCAAAATATTTCTTTTCTTATGCTAAATCAAAGTCGAGAACAACATTCAGTATTGGGTACTTAGACGAAATGGGTCCTACACAGATGACAGCAAGGAAATGAGTGAGCTACTCAAGTCCCAATATGACTTGGTTTTTAGCGAGCCACTAACCAGACTCAGAGACAGAATTTGGTAGGCTCAAACCAATCTGATATTATTCTGATACCAAATGATTTCAAAAAGGCAATAAATGACATGCCCATGCACTCTGCTCCAGGCCCAGAATCATGGAACTCTGTGTTCATCAAGAACTGCAAGAAGCCCCTATCATGTGCTTTTAACATCTTATGGAGAGAGCATGGAGACTGGGGTCGTCCTACAACTGCTAAAAACAACAGACATAGCCCACTCCACAAAGGGGGCAGTAAAGCAATAGCAAAGAACTAGACCGATAGCACTAACATCCCATATCATAAAAAATATTTGAAAGGGTTTTAAGAAGCAAGATCACCACGCATCTAGATACCCATCAGTTACACAAACCAGGGCAACATGGGTTTTGAGCAGGTCGCTCCTGCCTGTCCCTACTACTCAACCACTTTGACAAGGTCCTGGATACTCTAGAAGACCAACAAAACACGGATGTTATATACACAGACTTTGCAAAAGCCTTTGACAAGTGTGACCATGGTGTAATAGCACACAAAATGCGTGATAAAGGAATAACAGGAAAAGTTGGTAGATGGATCTATAATTTCCTAACAAATAGAACTCAAAGAGTAGTAGTCAACAGAGTAAAGTCTGAGGCAGCTACGGTGAAAAGCTGATGTGATGTCAGAGGATCTCACCTTCAAAGACCACAACATTGTATCAATTGCATCTGCTAGAAAAATGACAGGATGGATAATGAGAACCTTCAAAACTAGGGATGCCAAGCCTATGATGACACTCTTCAGGTCGCTTGTTATATCCAGGCTGGAATATTGCTGCACACTAACAGCACCTTTCAAAGAAGGTGAAATTGCTAACCTAGAAAATGTACAGAGAACCTTCACAGCACACACAACCACGGTGCCCCGTGGCCTGGTGGCTAAAGCTCTCGCTTCACACGACGAGGGTCTGGGTTAGATTCCCAGTGAGGGTAGAAACTTTGGGCGTGTTTCTTTACACCGGTTGTGTATGGTTACACATCAGTAAAATGGGTACCTGGGTGTTAGTCGACTGGTGTGGGTCAGATCCTGTGATAAAACTGACATAATTTTCCCAAAATGCTCTGCATAACAAGCGGCTTTCTATATAGTAGTATGTCATTGATGTCAGCTAGGTCTGTATACCATGTACATGTACTTGTAAATAAAAATATTATTTTAAAACACCTCAATTACCGGGAACGCTTAGTTTCTCAACCTGTACTCCCTGGAATGCAGGCGGGAGAGATACATGATTATATACACTTGGAAAATCCTAGAGGAATTAGTACCAAACTTGCACATGAAAATCACTCTCTATGAAAGCAAAAGACTCGGCAGACGATGCAACATCCCCACAATGAAAAGCAGGGGCGCCACCAGCACGATAAGAGAACACAATAAGTGTCAGAGACCCAAGACTGTTCAACTGCCTCCCAGCATACATAAGGGGGATTACCAATAGACCCCTGGCTGTCTTCAAGAAGGCGCTGGACAGACACTTAGTCAGTTCCTGACCAGCCGGGCTGTGGTTCGTACGTCAGGTTGCGTGCGGCCAACAGTAACAGCCTGGTTGATCAGGCCTGATCCACCATTAGGCCTGGTCACAGACCGGGCCGTGGGGGCATTGACCCCGAAACCCTCTCCAGGTATTCTACTCCCTCACCAGGTGAAGGAGTAGCTAAGAGTGTCTCAAGTGTTGAAGACGCAGTAATATAAGAAGCATGTCATATATTACGCGATGAGCCAAGGTGTGTTGTTGTGAGCCAGGGTGTGTTGTTGTGAGCCAGGGTGTGTTGTTGTGAGCCAGGGTGTGTTGTTGTGAGCCAGGGTGTGTTGTGAGCCAGGGTGTGTTGTTGTGAGCCAGGGTGTGTTGTTGTGAGCCAGGGTGTGTTGTTGTGAGCCAGGGTGTGTTGTTGTGAGCCAGGGTGTGTTGTTGTGAGCCAGGGTGTGTTGTTGTGAGCCAGGGTGTGTTGTTGTGAGCCAGGGTGTGTTGTTGTGAGCCAGGGTGTGTTGTTGTGAGCCAGGGTGTGTTGTTGTGAGCCAGGGTGTGTTGTTGTGAGCCAGGGTGTGTTGTTGTGAGCCAGGGTGTGTTGTTGTGAGCCAGGGTGTGTTGTTGTGAGCCAGGGTGTGTTGTTGTGAGCCAGGGTGTGTTGTGAGCCAAGGTGTGTTGTGGGCCAGGGTGTGTTGTGGGCCAGGGTGTGTTGTGAGCCAGGGTGTGTTGTGGGCCAGGGTGTGTTGTGAGCCATGGGTGTGTTGTGAGCCATGGGTGTGTTGTGAGCCATGGGTGTTGTTGTACTGCATTAATGTAAAGATACAGTGGAACCTCGGTTGTCGAACTGTGGAATTTTTTTATAATTTTCCTATGCACCTTTCAAGGCGGGTGAAATTGCTGACCTTGAAAATGTGCAGAGAACCTTCACCGCACGCATAAGTGCGATAAACCACCTCAACTACTGGGAACGCTTGAAGTTCCTAAACCTGTACTCTCTAGAACGCAGGCGGGAGAGATACATTATTATATACACATGGAAAATTCTCGAGGGCTTAGTACCAAACTTGCACACAAAAATCACTCCCTACGAAAGCAAAAGACTCGGCAGGCGATGTAACATCCCCCCAATGAAAAGTAGGGGGCCACTAGCACGTTGAGGGACAACACAATAAGTGTCAGGGGCCCAAGATTGTTCAACTGCCTCCCAGCATACATCAGGGGGATTACCAACAAACCCCTGGCTGTCTTCAAGCAGGCACTGGACAGGCACCTAAAGTCGGTACCTGACCAGCCAGGCTGTGGTTCGTACGTTGGACTGCGTGCGGCCAGCAGTCCAACAGGAGGCCTGGTCACAGACCGGGCCGCAGGGGCGTTGACCCCCTGGAATTCTCTCCAGGTAAACTCCAGGTAAACACGCACACACAACAGGCCCAGCCTTCAATCGACATGTGCATAGGACAAAATGGCAATCAACACGCGCGCGCGCGCGTACACACACACGTGGCAATGCTTTATTTACAGGGAGCAAAGTCAGGGTATTTTTCCAGAATGGTCTGTAATATACCACTGTAGATAAAATACTTTGACATATCTTGAACATTTCTGAGTGAGTTGTCTCTGAATTCATTAATTTTATCGCACTCCAGTACATAATGACGCAGGGTGTGACAATAATCCAACTGACAAAGTTTACATTTTGTTTGGTCTACATCTGGTGGTGGTGATTTAACCTGCCAAAGATACTTGTAACCCAGCCGGAGGCGGGCGGTAGTGACATCCAAGAGTCTGCATATTTTGTTGGATGCACCATAGACATGTGGCTCCTCCTGCATGATAGAATGATGATAGATGGACTGACTGGTGTCATTCTCCCTGAGTCTTAAGTTAATAAAATTAAGTTGAAGTTCTTTTCGTATTATTGTTCTCAAACTGCTAACTGACAAGCCAAGATTGTAATCTACCCCCTCTTTGAAAGCATAAAACTTAGCCAATTTATCAGTTCTATCATGCATCTGAAGACCAATGTGAGATGGAATCCACAGCATGTGCACTCTGACTCTACTATCAACAATCCTACCATACCTGTGTCTGGCTTCTGACACGAGCATGCTACAAGTTATACTTGATGAGTTGAGAGCATTTATGGATGACAGAGAATCAGTTACAATTAGAGTGTCAACATTAGATACATGGACGCATTTGAGTGCAAGGAGTATGGCAAACAGTTCTGTCTGAAGGGTAGAGGCCCAGTTATTGATGCGTGCTCCAATTTCTTTAAGAGAGCCATCACTCTGTATGACAACAGCAGCACTACCAGCTGCACCAGTGGATTGGTGAACAGAACCATCAACGTAAATAATTTGTGAGAGAGTGTGCTGTTTGGCTAAATTATCAATACAGCTTAAGGCATCATGTTTGGCTTCAAGGCGAAGCTTTGGTTGTGATTTAAGTAGTAGTTTGGGGGGAAATGGAGGGATGGTAGTTTGGAATGGGGTAATACTTAATGGAGCGGAGAAGTGCCGCTGTTGCCTTACTTGCCACAGATCATGTATCTGATTCATGAGGAGGTCGGTTCCAGTTTTTTCGATCCATCTGGAGGGATGGAAAAATAAACACATAAGCAGTATAATGTGATCCTTTATTGACAACGTTTCGCCCACGCAGTGGGCTTTATCGAGTCACAGACAGATCTACCTGGAAAATGAGCAACATGGAGATATATATAGGGTACAGTCAGGTGGAGAATGCTGGGTCAGGTGGAGAAAGCTGCATGTGAGTCTTAAAAGTAGTGTGATAGTTGAAAACATAGTGTGACTTAAAGACTCACATGCAGCTTTCTCCACCTGACTGTACCCTATATATATCTCCATGTTGCTCATTTTCCAGGTAGATCTGTCTGTGACTCGATAAAGCCCACTGCGTGGGCGAAACGTTGTCAATAAAGGATCACATTATACTGCTTATGTGTTTATTTTTCCATTGTGTCGGTATTTTATACCATTTATTTCCATCTGGAGGGATGTTCACCAGTGCTGAGGAAAGTTTGGAGGGCTTCTGTGCAGGGGTTTGAATGGGCTTGCCTGAGCATATTAACCCCAATTAGGATATTTCTTTCAGTAACACGATCTCTGATGCTTGGAATATCAAGTTCTTTCTGCATATTTAAATTTTGGCAGTACGAGGGCATCCTAAAATGATCCTCATTGCTTCGTTCTGCAGTTTTTCCAGCCCTCCAAGCTTCCAGTCAGACACAAGAGCAAGTAGTGGCGCAGCATAATCAACCAATGATCTAATATAAGCAAGATGTATCATTTTCACAATTTTAACATTAGCACCATACCTGGGATGAAACCCTGCCACAAGTGCTCTCAGCCTTTCTTTGTATTGACGACAAAGTCTCGTTACAACAGGTCCAAGTAGTGGGACCTCAAAGCCTAGATACCTGTATCTGTTTACATATTCTAGAAGAGACCCCATCATGCAACTGGATCTGGCGAACTGTGCCTCTCTGTCGAGGAGTACCTAACCTTACTATCAGTATAATCATTGTGTCACTATTGAGTAAGACCTATCATAAGACTGCCTGAAAAGCCTAGGCATACCTAGGCATATTATTGGCCATCTTTTAATATCTACTTCATAAAATGCATAATATAAGTACACCCCACTTTGTATATTACTAGAAATAAAGAATTTGAATTTGAATCATCTGCGAACAGGGACACTTCTGAGTCTATCCCGGCTGTCATGTCATTCACATATACCAAGAATAGCACTGGTCCTAGGACTGACCCCTGTGGGACCCCGCTCGTCACAGGGGCCCACTGTGATACCTCATCACGTAACATAACCCGTTGTTGCCTCCCTGTCAGGAATTCTGTTCCATTGCAGTGCCCTTCCTGTTATACACACCTGATCCTCTAACTTCTACACTAATCTCTTGTGAGGAACTGTGTCGAAGGCCTTCCTGCAGTCCAAGAAAATGCAATCAACCTACCCCTCTCTCTCGTGTCTTCTGTTACTTTGGCATAGAACTCCAGAAGGTTTGTGACACAAGATTTGCTTTCCATGAATCCTTGCTGGTTGTCGTTTATAATCTTGTGCCATTCCAGGTGCTCCAAAATTTTCCTCCTGATAATCTTCTCCATGACTTTGCACACTATACACATAAGTGACACTGGTCTATAGTTTAGTGCCTCGTTTCTGTCTCCTGTCTTAATAATGGGAACTACATTTTCCTTCTTCCATACCTCAGGTAGCTGCCCAGTTTCAAGGGATGTGTTGAATATTGTGGTTAGTGGCACACACAGCATCTCTGCTCCCTCTCTAAGGACCCACGGGGAGATGTTGTCTAGTCCCATCGCCTTTGAGGTATCAAGGTCCCTGAGCAACTTCTTCACCTCCTCCTCAGTTGTGTGTATGTCATCCAACACTTGGTATATTCCTTGTTGGTGTCCCACTCTGTACTGTCTTCCCAGAGTCCTTCCTGCCTCCACTGTAAATACCTCCTTAAATCTCATGTTGATCTTCTCACATACATCTTGATCGTTTCTTGTGAGCTCCCCACTGGTACCCCGGTGGCCTGGTGGCTAAAGCTCTCGCTTCACACATGGAGGGCCCGGGTTCGATTCCCGGCGGGGTGGAAACATTTCGACGTGTTTCCTTACACCTGTTGTCATGTTCACCTAGCAGCAAATAGGTACCTGGGTGTTAATTGACTGGTGTGGGTCACATCCTGGGGGACAAGATTGAGGACCCCAATGGAAATCAGACAGTCCTCGATGACGCACTGACTTTCTTGGGTTATCCTGGGTGGCTAACCCTGCGGGGTTAAAAATCCGAAGAAATCTTATCTTATTCCTCAGCCTGATCACCTGGTCTTTGACTGTTGTCTTCCTCCTAATGTGACTACAGCAGTTTCGGGTCAGACTCGACTTTCAATGCTATGTCATTTTCGTACTGTCACTGGGCCTCCCTCCTTATCTGTGCATACTCGTTTCTGGCTCTATGACTAATCTCATTTTCCTGGGTCCTTTGCCTTCTGTACTTTTTCCATTCTCTAGCGCACTTAGTCTTTGCCTCCCTGCACCTTTGGGTAAACCAAGGGCTCGTTCTGGACTTTCCATTATTTCTGTTGCCCTTGGGAACAAACCTTTCCTCTGTTTCCTTGCATTTTGTTGTTACGTATTCCATCATTTCATTTACTGACTTTCCTTCCACGTCTCTGTCCCACTGAACCTCCTGCAGGAAGTTCCTCTTACCTGTGTAGTCCCCTCTTTTATAGTTTGGTTTTTCCCTTTCAACTCCTGTTGCCCTCTCCACTTGTAACTCTTACTATGTACTCAAAGCTCAGAACCACATGGTCACTGGCTCCCAGGGGCCTCTCATATGTGATGTCCTCAATGTCTGAGCTGCTCAGGGTGAACACGAGGTCCAGCCTTGCTGGTTCGTCCTCTCCTCTCTCTCTCTCTCTCTCTGGTAGTGTCCCTGACATGTTGGTGCATAAGGTTTTCCAGTACCACATCCATCATCTTGGCTCTCCATGTTTCTGAACCCCCATGTGACTCCAGATTTTCCCAATCGATCTCCCTGTGGTTGAAGTCGCCCATAACCAGTAATTTTGCTCTGCTCGAGTGAGCTCTTCTTGCCACCTCAGCCAGTGTGTCCACCATTGCTCTGTTGCTCTCTTCATATTCCAATATTGGCCTCCTGCAGTTCTGTGGTGGGTTATACATCACTGCAATGCCTACCTTATGTTCCCCATTATTATTATAATCAAAAGAAGCGCTAAACCACAAGGGTTATACAGCAGGGCAGGACAGGATGCAGGGATAATGGATTGTAAGCGGGAGATGGATGATTAGTAGGGTATGGAGTGCAGCAAGACAGTGGATAGTGCAGGGATAGAGGGTAGCAAGAGATCGAGGTAGAAGGGGCTGAGGGAGGTGCTGGAGGTATAATCTTCAGAGTTTGTGTAGTAAGTAAGTTTGTCAAAAAGTCTACGAGAGTCAGGATTAAAGGGAGAGTCCATCAGCAAGAAGGGAAGGTAAAGAAAGGGCCACAGAGCGAAGACGCCGTTGGAGGTAAATTCTGCGTGCTCGTTGATAAAGTGGACAGTCCAACAGAATATGTCGAACAGACACTGGAACCTGACAATGCTCACAGAGAGGGGCAGGGAGCCTCTCCATGAGATACCCGTGCGTAAGACGAGTGTGGCCAATGCGAAGTCGGGAGAGTGTAGTCTCCCACCCTTGACATTGGTGACAAGAAGAAGGCCATAAACCTATACTCGGTTTAATAGAATGAAGTTTGTTATTAAGTAGGGCAGACCAGCGTTGTTGCCAACGGGTGCGAAGGTGGGTAGC